>LPNX010563357.1:0-247660 GCA_001517045.1 Pseudotsuga menziesii
CCTTTGTTTAAGGTGCCTCTATACTGCAAGTACAATCGTTGGGTTGAATATCTCCCTTTTTGTTTTATGATCATTTCTCTTGATAGAACTCTATACTTGCAAAATATTTGGCTATGTTCAAGGATATTTGAATAACTGTAGCCAATGTTGTGTTCCTTGGGATAATTCAGGGTGAGAATGCTCTAATAATGATGGAATAGTCCCCTACTATTGTTGTGAACATGATGTTTTTGTCATTGCCAACATAAAAAGACCTTTATATCCGGTATTTTTTGTTTCCTTATTGGAAGGGATAATTTTAGGGCGAAAATTAGCCCATGGGCTATTTTTCCATGTTTTTCTCCAAAAAACAATTCACCATTTTGCATTTTTTTAAGCCCTGTTTTGCCCAATTTTGATAGGGTAAAAAATTTTCACCCTAAAAATCGCCAAATTATTATAAACGATATAAAATCCTTGGAAATTGAAATATTTTTTGAAAAGTATCGCCAAACATTTTATAGTTGGCGTTTTAAGAATTGCCAATATTCGCCAACATTTATACACTTTTAAATAAGTATGGTTATGTTGAGGCCTGGAAATTCGCAGGAAGCAACAGCAAGGGATTCTCCCCAGTCAACGTTCCCAACTAGCCCATGACTGTTTGGTGTAGGGAATCTGTCCGGTTTGTAGTCCGGCTACCGTAGGTCAAGTAACAAAAATAAAAAGGGTTTACCAGTTGCGGCCCGATCCACCGTATATATTTTTGTATTTTTTGACTAAAAGTATGATATGCACATGCCTACCTAACATGCAAATTGATTAAGAATGCAAGGAGTGTTCACAATGTGATGCGCAGGTTCTTACCTCTCGTCTTAAACTTCCTCACATCTAAATCACACACCATTAGAAAATAAATACTAACTAGGCTATCTCTAGAGAGCTAGATATTAATTCATGAGTAATGCAATACAGTTCATATGTTACAGAAAATCACAGATAGTTGTTCCTAGAACCAAACATACAAACATGAATAAAAGTATACATGAAAAGACAGCTCATCAACAATTAAAACTTCCATTACTCATAGTGGAAAACATCACAGAATATACTAGAGAACATTCAAGTAAGAACATAGGTTTAGAAAGTTAGAACGCTCTCACAGTTAATGAAACACAGTTGAAAACGAAATAGTTCCCCTTCAACATTGTTCATTTATCGCATTGAAACATTCCACATAGCACCTTCTCCAACAGGCAAAATTTGTAATTTCTTATTGTAAAACGAAGTAGTTCCTCTTACAAACAATAGTTCACAAGTTTTTCCGGGGAAAAAGCCCCCCCTTCAACATTGTTCATTTTCCTATATTTAAACCAAATTAGCTAACCGCTTGGGCTTCCCCAACTGTGTGACCTTTGGGCTCCTCAAAACCGTCTAATATCCCCATTTTTTCTTTTCTGTGAGTACTCATGATTCACTTCATGCGTTACATTTTAGAGTACTCAACAAAACGGGATCCGCTGGGTAACTAACGGGTCTTTCCAGGCTTGGGATTTTGTCACCATTGATTCAGCCTTGTCTTTTGTTTGTCCTCCTTGAGATCTCATTGGTTTCAGTACAAAATCTGCCTAACACTACCCAGCTCCCTTTCTGCTGCTTGTCTCCCAGCTACGCCTTTGCACAGTGGTAATCTGAAAAAAGTATCTTGAGTCCGTCTGTAATTAAACGACATTTATCATTAGTTAGGATTGCATCTTTTCAATCAAACTACATCAACAAACTGACTAATCATAAAAAAAAGGCCCTGTAAGCACTTTCGTCGTGAAAATATTAATAAGTTGCCCATACAGGGGTTTAAAACTCACAAAAACGATGGGAAGAGCAAACTTATCGGAGACTTAAAACACTAAAACATCGGTCAGGTAGTCTCACTCACAGCCACATCAGTGGATCTCAAATAGGAAACGGGATCCATGAGACCATTAAGTTTATCGGAGTCGAAAGAGCTAAACTCAAATTCTAGGCAGAAGAGTTCCCAGTCGGCGAGCAGAAAGACATCAACGTCGGACACTTAGTGTGTTACACAGCCGCAAGGGCAGAGGAGGAAAGACTACAACCTCCAATCCAAAAACAAAGCGATGAAGACCTGACAAAGCATCGGCAGGAGGAGCAGTTATATGGCGGATACCTAGTTCGTTTGGGAGTCGCAAGGGCAGAAGATAAACAAACTACAGCCTCCTATCCGAATCATAACTTTTTCTATGGCACAAGATCAACGTAAAATGCTAAGTGTTCATAACAACTTAAGGTCTCGCAGTGGTCCAAAAAACCTGTTTCACTTCCAAAACAGCAGCTTCACAAAGACCAAATACCTCGACTCAACTTCGACCAACCTCCGATAATATAAACAAGTCAAACGATACGACGTGACAACAAAGAAGTCAAGATCCTCCTGCAGAATAATCATCGTTCGATTTTCGCAACAGAGGCTCCCTAAGGAAACATGGTTCTGATAAGTTGTTCCATTGACCTCCGAAACAGTGGCTAGCATGAGAAACAGGCTTTCGAAAAGAAAACACAGCTCAAATGGCAGCAAACCAGACTCTAAATTGCGCAACCCACAACAGTTTCAAACATAAGCAACTTTCCAAAACGTAAGAAGAGAGTAATCCTCAGAAAATTCCAAAATTAAAGAAAAAACAAAAAGAGTTCATAGATCCAAATGATTCTAGGCAATGCTAAACTTAACAAGGGGTCCAAAATTTGAAAATTTGGGGAAACAGTTGCAGCTGCAACAATTGGCGACTACCTGGTGGACCTAGATATCTGGATGATTATTTCTTAAGTAACAGACTGTTTAATAACAACGAACCTGTTGAATTCTTCTAGATATTTGGATTTCTCAAATGGCAGATATATGCACTTTTAATCATTGATGATAGTTCAATTTAGGAGAGTGGAAACCAGGATTTTCAAGTCAAGATAACTCTTTTGAGGCCAAGAAAATGAATTTCATTTGTTACCTCTGTCTTTAGGTAGTTTCCAGCTTGGACACCACAGGATTGTAGCATATAGTAAACATAAATATTCATTTGTTCCTCATTCCCATGCCATTTTGCACCTTTTGTGCTTTTGAGCTTTTGTCTTTTCATATGAGTCCTCCTGCATGCCTTTCTTTCTGAATTTTGATTCAGTCTCCTCCATCCATAGTGTCATTTTGTGTGAGAGATGTATTCAATTCTCAGCTCACGGATGGAGAGGAACTTTTGGCGATTTAGTACTTATATGGTTCAATATTTGTTTTTCTACATAGTGCTTTCATAGGAGTTTTCGACTCATATTTTCCTTTTAGCGTTCAATTCATGGCATGGGATCATTTATATATAATATAATGTTTACCCTGCTTGCTTTCCATGGGCCCTTTGCTGTCACTCCCTAGGACATTTTAAATGTGATATGGATGGAGCCTCAAAATAGTATTCCAGACCTTTTGATTCTGGTTTATTTTACAAGGGTTAAGCAAGACTTCAATGTGTTCATAGCCACTCAAGAAAACTACTAAAATAGAAGGAATTCTTTTAGATGAACAATAACACATAGTCTTATACCCAAGAACTTTAATCATCCCAGAATTCTGCTGTTATCCATGCAACCACGAGTTGCCTCCTTTATTGAAATCGATCACAATTAAACTAAACAAAACAGAACTATATAAATCAAAGTAAACAGCCAATTCAAATTATTTATATACAAGAACAAACAAAATTCAGGAAAAACAAGGTTTGAGAACTAAACCATTTACTGGTAAGTTCTCTTCCCACCCCTATAAATCTTGCAATTTATAAGTTGAGGGACCAAGCTTTTCCGCAATCTGAAAGGGACCTACCCACAACTGCTGAAATTTCGTGTGTTTTCCTTTCTCATCATGGGGGTGGTCCCACTTGAGAACCAAATCTCCCACCTCAAAATATTTTGTTCCATCCTTGTGTTTATCAAACCATCTCTTTACTACCTCTTGTTGTTGTTTAAAGCGTTCTCTGGCTTTAGATTGAGACTCTTCTGCCGTCAGGAGATTATATATCCTCATTTTCAAGACTTCATTATCTGATCCTCTAGATTCCTGAGCTATTATGGAAGAGGGTAGCATGATATTGGGGGGTAGAATGGCCTCTTTACCATACACAAGGGTGTATGGAGACACTCCCATCGAAGACTTGGGGGTGACTCTATCATCCCAAAGGGCGTTTGGTAACGCTGAGTGCCAACTCCTCTGATTTTCTATCACCATCTTTTTTAAAATACTAATTAGGTTCTTGTTTGTAGATTTCGCTAAGCCATTTCCTTGTGGATAGTAATTAGCAGAGTAATGCAACTTAATTCCTTTGTCATGAGCAAAAGCAGTTAATATTATTGAGGAAAAGTAAGTAGCATTACCAAAAACTAAAGAAATTGGAACTCCAAACCTGGTCATAATATGATCTTGCAAGAAGTCTATGACCGCATCCTCATTTATTTTGCGCAACAGGATGGCTTCGACCCAGTGAGTGAAGTAGTCGATTGCTGTCAGAATATACTTGTGTTGCAGGGAAGAATTTGGCTTTATCTCCCCAATGATATCTAACCCCCATTGCTCAAAAGGCTTTGTTATTATCACTGGCATCAATGGTCCTGCTGCTTTAGCTTGTCTTCCACTACACCTTTGACAAATGTCACACTTTCTGACATGGGAGTGTGCATCTTTGAAAAGCATGGGGAAATAGTATCCGGCTCTAAGAATTTTATGAGCTGTAGTATCTCTGGAAAAATGTCCCCCAGCAGGCCCATCATGCAAATCTGTCATTACCTTCTTCGCATCTTCTTTCTCTAAGCATCTAAGAAGAACTTCGTCGTAATTTTTTCTGAGTAATATTCCTTCAATAATTTGATATGAGGCTGATTTAAGATGTAATGCTCTTCTTTGCTTAGAATTCCAATGTTCCGGTAACGATCCTGTCTGAAGGTAATGCACAAGGTCTCGATACTAAGATTTTGGGGCTGTGAAAAGAGGACATACATCCATCAAATGTAACTCAGCTTTGTCTTCCTAGGCATGTTCTTCATTGTTTCTATTTTTAGTCATCAGCTTGCATAGTCCTTGCCCTTTAATTATAGAAGCTAGCTTGAATTCGAGGTCATATTCCTGAAGAGCTGTTACCCAATTGCCTCTTCTTTCTCCTAACTCCTTCTGTACGAAAAGAGACCTCACAGCTAGGTGTGGGACGATCACCTTGGTCCGGTTCTTTAATATGTAGGGCCTGAATTGTTTTACTGCTTTGAACACTGCATAGGATTTTTTATCTATATCCGGGTAATTCAATTTGGCCCCTTGCAGACCAGTGCTCATAAATGATATGGGGAACTCATCTCCCCCATCTTCCTTCTGAGTAAGCATAGCTGCTAGCGAATCATCAGATGTGAAAGTGTATAGAATAAAATCTTTATCAAAATCCAAGATTTTGAGGGAGGGTGCGTGCGCAACAACGGTTTTAATCTTGCTGAATACATTCTTCTCAACATCATTCCACTTGAATTGTACACTTTGCTTTACCATTTGCTGCAAAGGTTTAACAATTTGGGAGAAATCTAGCACAAACCTTCGCACAAAGTTTATTGTCCCCATAAATGATTGCATGCATTTTTTATTATGGGGCAAAGGAATCTGTTCAATGGATTTGATCATTTTGGGTCTATGGAGATCCCCTTCTTTGAAACCATGTGACCCAGAAACTTACCTTCCGTAACAGCGAACACGCACTTCTTGGGGTTTAGTGAGATACCCTATTTTCGGCAGTGTTCAAAAATCTGCTTTAGGTGAAACACGTGTCCTTCTCTCTTCTTTGAGAATATTGTGATGTCATCGAGGTATACTACAGCACTGCGGCCAATCAAACCACAGAAATATATGTCCATAGCCCTCTGGAACGTAGCTCCAGCATTTATAAGTCCAAAGGGCATTCTTCTGTAACCGAAAGTTCCCCACCTGGTCCTGAATGTCATTTTCAATCGGTCTTCTTCAGCTACTAACACCTGATTGTAGCCTGAGAATCCGTCTAATAAAGAGAATAGTTTAGAACCTGAAACCATTTGCAGTAGTTGCTCCATGGGTGGAACAGGATAATTGTCTTTATTTGAAGAGCGATTTAAGTTTCTGAAATCCACACATAACCTGATTTCTCCAGATTTTTTCCTCACTGGTACCAGATTTGAAACCCATTCCGAGTGTCTAACCTTAAAAATGATTCTAGCATCCAATAATTTCTTAACTTCACTCTGGATTAGAGGTTCCAATTTTGGATGCATTTTCCTTAAAGACTGCTGATAAGGTTTGACCCCAGATTTGATGGGGATAACATGTTGGATGATCCTGGTGTCATATGTCTTCAGATCTTCATATGTCCAGGAAAAAACATCTTTGTATTGTCTGAAAAGAATGATGAATTTATCACTCTCAGCCGGTGAACAGCATTTTCCAAGATTCACATATTTAGGCTTCATCTCAGTCCCCAAATTAATCAATTCGAACTATAGAGATGAGATATGAGTCTTCACATTTGCTGGTCTTCTAAATTTTTCATTTAAATCAAACATCCGTTCTAAAGTTTTGACTCCTTTAGGGATGAAATTATCAAATTTCAGCTCGGCCTGATGTTCTTCATCATCAATAATTGCTCCTTTAAATGCCTCATCATTTGTTAAGCATTCTATAATCTGCTTATCGTCATCGAACACTCGTAGGTTGGTAATCATATCTGGAACCGAGGGCTTGAAAAGCAATTCAACAGAGCACCAATTATTAGAGGGCACAAGCCTAGCAGCTGATGTGGCCAACAAGTCAGCTGCTGCATTCTTAAGTCTTGGAATCGATACAATATTAAATGCGTTAAAACATTTGAGTAAATCCCATACCTCATTTTGATAAGCTTTTAAGTGAGGAGAAATGCAATGTATTTGATTCCGAATTTGTTTTACAATTATTTCAGAATCTCCAAACACTTTCAAATTATTTGCCTTTAATTCAATTGCTTTCCTTAAACCTTGAACCAATGCTTCATATTCAACTGCGTTATTTGTACATTCAAACTCTAACCTACATGAAAGAAAATGTTTGTTCTTCTTGGGGTCAATCAGGACACAGCTGGATCCTGACCCTTCTAACGTTTTGGAACCATAAAAAAAAGTGTCCAAAAATTGCTAACTACTGTGCGGGAATTTACATCTACTTCTACTGCTAAGTCTACTATTTTACAATCAATTTCATCAGCCTGTGAAAATCGAAGGAGATCAGGTTAAGCGTCTGATGTGTCACTTGCTTCTTCTGCTTGGTAATTTCCTAGTTCTAACTCAATAAAGTAATTTCCCAAAACAGAATCCACTAGTTCGTTTTTTTCTTCAAACTGAGTAACGTTGTGTTTCATATGGGGTTCCCTCAAAATTTTAATTTGATTCGGGATTCCTTTATATGGCAGCCACAGATGTGACCAGTCCAAGGCAAAATATCTGTTTAGCTTTGCCAACCAATCCCTGCTCAGAACAAGCCCATAAGCTTCTGGTATGTCAGCCACCACAATATCAATAACTTGACACACCTTATCATTCGAATATACGCGGACTAGAACATCCTCCATTTCCCCAATTACCTTCACATTCGTTCTATCCAACTGAACAACCCTCCAGGTGGATGGTTTAGGCTGCCCATTTATCCTTTTGCAGACCGACAGTGGCATAACGTTAACCAAATCCCCTGAGTCTACCAAGCAATTATGTACGTTGTGGTCAAAAATTTCAAAAGTGAGGAGAAACAATGGATTCTTGCTCTTAGGTTTACCTCCTACTCTTGCTTCCTCAATTTCTTCTTCTTCCTTGGGTTGATTGTCAGTGGGCAGCCCCTCCTCTGATGCTTCAAGTGCTTTCAAAAGCTTTTCTTTCTGCTGCGGCACCTTGCACATTTCAAATAACGAGATGTTTGCCCTTACCTTCTTTATATCTTCCACAATGTCATATTCCATCTTAGGTTTGGTGGGATTTGGTTTACCATTATTTATTTTACCTTCATTGGGCTTGGTGAACACGTTAGTCTGTCTAGGATCTTGACTGGTGATGGTAAATTCCGGAATTTCATTAGCTAAGGAATTATTTTGAAATTTTGTAACATTCCTTTGAAGTCTTTTGATCTTTGGGAGCATGAGACTATTTTCTTTAGCCAACCCATGGCTTCTTGTTGTTACATTTGTTTCTAGGATGTCCTCATGTCCCAAAACCTTTTCCTCCTTGGCATCAAACAATGAAACACAGTCGCATAGAACCATGGTCTCATCCTCTTGTTATTTTGTTGATGTATTACTGTCTTTCCTTTCTCCATCTTCATCTTCTATTAATTTAAAATCCAACAGCTGATTCATAACCAACGTCACTGAGTTTATCCATTGAGGACAATTCTTTTCAGAGTGGGGTTGTTGGTGGAAAGTGCAAAAATTGTCCATTCCTACCTCTGTTAAATTCATAGGTTCCGAATTGTGCGGAGGGGGTTGGGATTGATTGTTATCTTCCTGTTTATTGTAATAGGGCTTGTAGAACTTTTGGGCTTCCTTTTCCTTTTCCAAGTCTATGATTATGTTAGAAAGCTTCTGCATCATTTTTTCCATTCCTTCAAAATCTGGTGACTGCTCCTCCTTAGACTTGGTAAACAACAAAGCTTTCCTCCCCACATTTTTCTCTCCTGACCGTTCGGGATAATCTTCGATGCTTTCCCTTTCAGCCTCTACTTTCTCCGCCTCCTCATAGGTATCCGCTAGAGTAGGCTTGGCCTTCATTTTGGAAAACATGGCCAACTTGGGTCCTAGAGCTGAGGTATAATATTCAATCAGGACTTTATCTGAAGGTTTTTCAGCTTCAGAAAAATTCTTAAGATAGGCTGCAAACCTTTGGGTGAAACTATGCACCTTGTCCTTTCTTTCTTTCTTTAAGGCACATAGTCCTTTCATGAGAGATGCATGAGTTTTTTGGGTCGCATACTTACTTCTAAAAATCCTCTCAAAGGTATCCCAATCAGGGATAGAATTTGCAGGCAAACCAAAGTACCACGATGCTGCAGCTCCTTTAAGGGTGTGTGGGAAAATTCTGCAAACTACATCCTCATATTCCCCAGCCTTTAACCCTTCTATTGCCAAATAGAAACTTTGCAAGTGGTCGTCTACTAGTATCTTCTCATTTGGGTCAAATTTGGGCAGCATCTTTTCAAAAGATTGAGGTAAATCATGCAAAGGAGGTGTTAGGTTTAAAGGTGATCTGGCTTTCCAGGCAAGTGGAGGATTCGGTGGGTTGGGTGGTTGATTTGCGTTTACGCCTACCATGAGTCTAGGTGGAGAATGAGGTGGTAGGTGAATAGGGGTATGTACAAGGGAACCGTAAGGGGTATCTGGTCCTGCTTGATTCAACGGCTGTACGACTTCCTGTAAGGCTATTTCTACGAGTTCTTCCCAATCTTCAACCAACACTGAGTCTTCCAATATAGGACGATCTTTCCTTTTATATTCTCTTCTGGGAAATCCAGGGATAATCGGTAATCCTCCAATATTCTTTATGTATGCCCTAGTGTGTCTTCTCAGATCATTAACAACTTCGTTGTCGACAGAATACAAATGTTCTCTACCCCCCTTCTCAGGAATTGGATTATGAAACACATTGCTTTCTAAACTGTTACCGGTGGAATAGTCTCGGGAAAACGAGTTTCCTTAGCCAGCCATGCATTGGTGGTCCGCATTCTAGCGCCAAATTACTGTTGATGCCTAGAAATTTGCAGGTAGCAACAGCAAGGGATTCTCCCCAGTCAACGTTCCCAACTAGCCCGTGACTGTTTGGTGTAGGGAATCTATCCGGTTTGCGGTCCGGCTACCATAGGTCAAGTAACAAAAATAAAAAGGGTTTACCGGTTGCGGCCCGATCCACCATATATAATTTTGTATTTTTTGACTTAATGTATGATATGCACATGCCTACCTAACATGCAAATTAATTAAGAATGCAAGGAGTGTTCACAATGTGATGCGCAGGTTCTTACCTCTTGTCTTAAACTTCCTCACATCTAAATCACACACCATTAGAAAATAAATACTAACTATGCTATCTCTAGAGAACTAGATATTAATTCATGAGTAATGCAATATTGTTCATATGTTACGGCAAATCACAGATAGTTGTTCCTAGAACCAAACATACAAACATGAATAAAAGTATACATGACAAGACAGCTCATCAACAATTAAAAATTCCATTAGTCATAGTGGAAAACATCACAAAATATACTAGAGAACATTCAAGTAAGAACATAGGTTCATAAAGTTAGAACGCTCTCACAGTTAATGAAACACAATCGAAAATGAAATAGTTCCCATTCAACATTGTTCATTTATCGCATTGAAACATTCCACATAGCACCTTCTCCAACAGACAAAATTTGTAATTTCTTATTGTAAAATGAAGTAGTTCCTCTTACAAACAATAGTTCACAAGTTTTTCCAGGGAAAAATCCCCCCCCTTCAACATTGTTCATTTTCCTATATTTAAACCAAATCAGCTAACCACTTGGGCTGCCCCAACCATGTGACCTTTGGGCTCCTCAAAACCATCTAATATCCACATTTTGTCTTTTCTGTGAGTACTCATGATTCACTTCATGCATTACATTTTAGAGTAATCAACAAAGCGGGATCCGCTGGGTAACTAACGGGTCTTTCCAGGACTGGTATTTTGTCACCATTGATTCTGCCTTGTCTTTCGTTTGTCCTCCTTGAGATCCCATTGGTTTTGGTACAAACTCTGCCTAACACTGCCCAGCTCCCTTTTTGTTGCTTGTCTCCCAGCTACGCCTTCGCGTAGTGGTAATCTGAAAAAGTCTCTTGAGTTTGTTTGCAATTAAACGACATTTATCATTAGTTAGGATTGCATATTTTCAATCAAACTACATCAACAAACAGACTAATCATAAAAAAAAGGCGGCCCTGCAAGCACTTTCGTCATGAAAATCTTAATAAGCACCAAAATCACTGTTGCCCATACAGGGGTTTAAAACTCACAAAAACGACGGGAAGAGCAAACTTATCAACGGCTTAAAACACTAAAACATCAGCTGGGTAGTCTCACTCACAGCCGCATCAACGGATCTCAAATAGGCAATGGGATCTGTGAGACCGTTAAGTTTATCAGAGTCGGAAGAGATAAACTCAAATTCTAGGCGGAAGAGTTCCCAGTCGGCGAGCGGAAAGACATCAACGTCGGACACTTAGTGCGTTACACAGTCGCAAGGGCGGAGGAGGAAAGACTACAACCTCCGATCCAAAAACAAAGCGACGAAGACCCGACAAAGCATCGGCAGGCGGAGCAGTTATATGGCAGATACCTAGTTCGTTTGGGAGCCGCAAGGGCGAAAGATAAATAGACTACAACCTCCGATCCGAATCATAACTTTTGTAACAAATTAAGGTCTCGCAGCGGTCCAAAAAACCTGTTTCACTTCCAAAACAGCGGCTTCACAAGGACCAAATACCTTGACTCAACTTCAACCAACCTCCGATAATATAAACAAGTCAAATGATACGACACAACAACAAAGAAGTCAAGATCCTCCTGCAGAATAATGATCGTTCGATTTCCGCAATGGAGGCTCCCTAAGGAAACATGGTTCCGATAAGTTGTTCAAATGACCTTCGAAACAGTGGTTAGCATGAGAAACAGGCTTCCGAAAAGAAAACGCAGCTCAAAGGGCAGCAAACCAGACTCTAAATTCCGCAATTCACAGCAGTTTCAAACATAAGCAACTTTCCAAAATGCAGGAAGAGAGTAATCCTTGGAAAAGTCCAAAATTAAAGCAAAAACAAAAAGAGCTCATAGATCCAAATGATTCTAGGCAATGCTAAAATTAACAAAGGGGTCCAAAATTTGAAAATTTGGGGAAACAGTTGCAGTTGCAACAGGTTCCTTCAAATTATCCCTGCTTATTGGTGGCTATTCCCAGACTCTAAGTGTGCTTTTCTTTTTTTTGTCTCTCAAGATTATGAATATCCCCTAACCTACCACTCTTAATTAAATTTAATAATTAAAAATATAATATAGTTTTAATTAGAAAAGAAATAAATAATAATATATTTTTAAAAATCCAAAATAATAAATATTGTCGCATCTTTAATTAAGATTTGATTTATGATTTGATTTATGAGATATATTTTGGTGTGTGGGAAATTGTAATTTTAAAAGTAAATATAAAGCTAAAGGGGTTGTTTTGTTTCTATAAACATTTTAGACGATAATATAAAAGTGAAATGAATCTTAAAAAAAAACATAAAAAATAAAGAAGGTTAAGATGGGGTGGGGTTTAGTTTTTTTTTTTAAAGTAAATATAAAGCTAAAGGGGTTGTTTTGTTTCTATAAACATTTTAGACGATAATATAAAAGTGAAATGAATCTTAAAAAAAACATAAAAATAAAGAAGGTTAAGATGGGGTGGGGTTTAGTTTTTTTTTAAGTTAGATATAAATTTTATGTAGTGAATATTTTTAATTATAAATAAAATTTATTATTATTATTATTATTTCACAAGATTTAACATGGCAAAAAGAAACAATTCCAACAAACAGTTATATATGTACTTATTATAACAAATACAAAAACACTTCTGATACTTATGAAGGAAGTCCAACTCCATTGTATTTCCTAGTAGCTCTTTCATGGATATGATGGCTTCCGTAAAAGTTCAATACTTGACAACTTGATTGGGTTTTTACAAATATCCTGAGGCATTACTAGTAGTTTTCATCTCCCTAAAATTTATTAGGAGCCTTTATTTTAGTAAAAATGCGTCAGGTTACATACAATGGGATGCAGAATTATTTATCTCAAGAAAATGTTTTCATATTTGCAATCATCTCTTGGCTGCTGAGTTCTTCTTTATCATCACTTACAGTAACTATCACTACATTTGGACTTTGTGAAGGGAAAACATCTTCTCTTCCATAGCTGGAAGGACTCCTCCCCATCTTTTCACTTCCATCATAGACGATCCCTCTCAATATCAATGTCTTATGCATTCCTCCAATCATCTCTTCATAGATTGTATCTCCTTTTCCCCCCATAAACACATACATATTGGCTATATCCAAGCCCCATCGAACATACAGGTACCTGCAAATCACCAAATCTAACTTTTAGTAATACAGATCTCGCTCAACAAGAATTTATTGCATGGGCTCCATTTGAGCCAGAAGTGCTTAACATGCACTCGCCAAAGACCAAATCCATCCAATTAAATTTAGAGGCAAAGAACTATCTAGAATTTTATCACCTTAAAGCTTGAGATCTTGAAGCATGAAGAGGCAACACACATAGTCGGGAACAATTTTGAGAGTAAAGCACATGGCATCTTAAACCTCTCATTCTCAATTTTCATCTCACCTCATGTGCTTTGGGTGCCTCGAAAAACAGTACCCATGTAAAATCTTAAAAATATGGCCAGAAGTAGATATGCACTCGCCAAAGACCAAATCCATCCAATTAAACTTAGAGGCAAAGAACTATCTAGAATTTTATCACCTTAAAGCTTGAGATCTTGAAGCATGAAGAGGCAGCACACACAACAGGGAACAATTTTGAGAGTAAAGCACATGGCATCTTAAACCTATCATTCTCAATTGTCGTCTCAGCTCATGTGCTTTGGGTGCCTGGCAAAATAGTACCCAAGTAAAATCTTAAAAAGATGATAAGACTATTCAATATTCAATGATAGTCCTGAATCCTGATTCTATTATACTAATAGAGAGTTGTCATGGCTCCCTAATATTTGGAACAAATAAAGTTAGCTCTTGTACTCCTTTCTAAAAAATTGTTAGCAACACCATTTTAATGTCATGCAATTGGAGCTAGTAAACAGGTGCCTTAATCAACAATCAATATTTTTCTAGATTTTCAGGAGGTTGAATACCACTCCTGTAGTGACATAAAACATATACCAGTCACTGAAAATGACATCTAAAATTGAAACTTACAATGGATATATTCTTGACTGTATAAGCCAAGCAATGGGGGTTAGATGCTTCGGCATCCTCCACTAGGAATCGAGAATTCTGTGGACCTCTCAGTTTTCTCATGCTTTTTTCTCAGCCCCTCTGCACCCCAGCAATAATCGATATGAGAATCATAATCTGGATCTGGTTATATGGGTTAGTATAGACTATCACCAGCTATATATAGAAGTTGGCTCCCACTGCTGCAAATTAGAGCATCAAATGCAAACAATTTTACTCCAATAGACTGAAGCACAGAAAGATTTTTTGAAACTATCAACGCAGTTGATAAGATGAATCCAGGAGATGGGAAGTTTCCAGTAGAGCGAACTGCATTCATAATATCTTGGATAATAATAGCTAGTTTACGAACAAGGGGTTCTCCACTAGCATCATAGTAATCTATTGCAATATCAAATAGAAGCTTTCTTCTCTTGAGAAGTAGTTTCCCCATAGAATTAAAGCTATTATTTCGATCGATATTTTGTTTTTCATGTATCATTTGTTTCTCACAGTTTAGATTGGCTGTTCTTAGTATTCTCTATGATCATTCTAATGCGATCAGAAATACCCTCTCCATTATCTTAATTTTGAAGAAGCTTATCAAGTTCAATAGTGTTATTAAGTGAATTTGAGAAAGAAAGTTTATATGCATATAATGAGAGTCTAAGGGATGTATCTGGGTCATCCTTGAATCACCCTTGAATGAACCAGTGTCTGATTCAGATTCCATATTTTCAATGAAGTCATTTTCACCCTGCCATTGTGGGTGTCTCATTCTGTATTGGGAAATCCTTGACAAATATATTTTACAATGTTGTGGACAAGAATAGAGATGAATGTTCTTCAGACCATTTTTCCTGCATTCAGCCCAGAGGTTCTTATCATCTACTATTATGTACAAAGCATCTGCAATTTCCTTGTCATTATGCGGATCTACCAGCAAACGATTCTTCAACATCTGCACAAGAATGAACCAATTTGTAAGAAAAAATCAGAGAGCGATTGATGACGTTAGATTCAATCAGACTTTTAGTTTTGAAGGTAGAATTTTCAATATATCTATTTAATGTCTACATGTCCTCCATTATGTGGCAACTATAGGAAATCCATGTGCAGTTACCTGCATTTAAACAAAGTGGGAGAATGACATGCTTTATTCCTTTTCCACAACCAAAAATTCTTTTAGATCAAATTGTTAGGTCAAAGACCTTGATATTTTAAATCATAAAAATCTTAAAATCTTCAAAATCATTTCATCTTAAAGATCAAATTTTCTGTAAATAAGAAGAGCAATAATGGATAATTTCTTTTATAATTTGACAGGAAGTTTTATAAACCTTGGTTTTTGCAGCAATCCTATATATATCAGCAACTTCTGATTGCTTGTGATGTTTGGGATATGCCACTTCTCCAAAGAGATCATACTTATCAATAAGCTTCAGGATAGTGGTCAGTACAGTGGCACTTGCTGCAGGCAATTGATCAATATCATCTCGATTGCCCATAATCAACATCTACAATTTTCAAATGGATAACTAAAATATAAGTTATACATAAGAAGGGAAAAACATAACTCTAAAGAAAAAACTAAATTTAGAAATTAAAAGAAGAAATACCAAGTTTTCCAGCTTCCTCAACTTGGCACGTTAACCAAAAACCTTGACTAGAGTGGCCATGTTCTTCTTGGGAGAAGGTCGAGCAAGAGCCAAAATAATGGGTTTTGAAGGATTGTTCAAAAATTGTGGGATCTAAAAAACAAAAAAAAGCTATTATGCAGTGTGACAACTATAATTTTTCAAGAATATGAAATCTTAAATGGTGGAGAGTAATTAAACCTTGCCCTACCGCTTACCTCACCCCATAAAGGAGACTTAGGCAATTGAGTAGAATCATTATCTGTGTTTTCATCTTGCACTATAACATTGCTGAAGTCCATTCCAGGAGGTATATCCTATAGGCTACAACAAAGTATATGTATGATGAGAATTTTCCTACGCTTATGATAGCATGTACACCTTTCACCCAAGAAGCCCTGGATTAATTATCAATGCATAATAGGATTTTCACATTCAAGAATGAAACATACTGCCTACAAAGTTATATGAGCAGATGTGTGAATCCCAAGGTAAGAAACTAATAAAAATGCAATTTAATTTCAATGGGAGTATGATTCTTTGCATGTACCATCATTCAAGGCATATAACGACCATAACATTAATTGACACCACGCTTCGCATGATGTCTGAGTTTTTTATTCAGTTCCAAATCAAAACCATCATCCATGCCCCATTGGTATTCAATTTCTTTCCTTGTAATTGTGACCACAAGCTCATAAAAATCAATGCACAATTCTTCAGCTTCAATCCTATGCATGATCATAGGTGGAAGGAATCCTCCCCATCTTTTCACTTCCTCTCAATATCAATGTCTTATGCATTCCTCCAATCATATCTTCATAGTCTGTATCTCCTTTCCCCCCCAGAAACACATACATATTGGCTATATCCAAACCCCATTGAACATACAGGTACTTTCAAATCACCAAATCTAACTTTTAGTAATATAGATCTCGCTCAACAAGAATTTATTGCATGGGCTCTGTTTTAGCCAGTGATTAACATGCACTCGCCAAAAGGCCAAATCCATCTAATTAAATTCAAAGGAAAAGAACTATCTACAATTTTATCACCTTAAAGCGTGAGATCTTGAAGCATGAAGAGGTAGCACACATAGCCGGGAACAATTTTGAGAGTAAAGCACATGGCATCTTAAACCTCTCATTCTCAATTTCCATCTCAGCTCATCTGCTTTGGGTGCCTGGTAAAATGGTACCCAAGTAAAATCTCAAGGGCTGAGCCATTCTGTCATGGTTAAAGGATTAGGTTCCTCCCATGTCAGATGTGAGTGTTGGCCATTCTAGTGAGTAGGTCAGATGTAAGGGCAAATTCCACTCTCTAGGAGAGTGGAGGCACCTGGTCAGTTACCAGGTAGCTCAGTCCGAGACTGGGGGCAATTCTGATGAGACTGTAGGATTGGTTCCTACAAGATCAGATGTGAGTGCATGCCCTTCTGACGAGTAGGTTAGATGTAAGTGCTGGGCCATTTTGGCAAGTAGGTTAGATGTAAGGGCAATTTCCATTCTCTGGGAGAATGGAGGCACCTGGTCAGTTACCAGGTAGCTCAGTCTGGGACTGGGGGCCATTCTGATGTGACTGTAGGATTGGTTCCTACAAGATCAGATGTGATTGCATGCCTTTCTAACGAGTAGGTCATATGTAAGTGCTGAGCCTTTTCACAGATGATAGTAGTTATGTCCTATCATGCTAGTGAATGTGAGTGCTGGGCCTTTCTGATGTGATTATAGGATTGATCCTATATGATCAGATGTGAGTGCTGGGCATTCCTTTCTGACGAGTAGGTCAGATGTAAGTGCTGGGCGTACCTTTCTGACAAGTAGGTCAGATGTAAGTGTTGGGCAGGCCATTCTGACGAGTAGGTCAGATATAAGCACTGAAGAAGACCTACATGGTGGCTAGGCCTACAACCAACATGAAAGAAGGGTGGCTCTGTAGAACTTCCTGTGACGAGAAGAATCATGAGATAGCACATATTATACCAGAGAAGATCCATATTGAGCTATGATCCAGATCCAATTATGATGTCTTTGAGATGATCCAGATCGAGTGATGATCCAGTTCCAGCACTGATGATCCAAATCGAGTGATGATACAGATCTAGTGATGATGTCCAGTGATGATCCAGATTGAGTGATGATCCAGATCCAGTGATGATCTAGATATAGAAATGAAGATGACTTGAAGACAAAGATGACGAGAAGATCCAAAGAAGAAGACCAGTGATGAAAATTGTGTCGAGAGAATACCTTCCTAGTTAAGCAGGAATGTTGATGTATTTGTAACTTCGGAATGTATTCATTTGTATTTCTTATGTATTGTAACCCGATGTTTATTCCGGGATGTATTTGTAATGTACTTGAGTCATGTCATACCCCGATGTTTATTCTGGGAAGTTTCTATAATGTAAACAAGTCATGTCAAGTCATCGTGGGTAACCCTCCTATTGGTCAAGGGTTAAAGTCCCTGCAATTGTGGAGCCCTAGGGTTATTAGAGTATCCTAGAGAAGTTGACCCTAGGTGAGTCATTGTAAGTCGGGGCAATAGTCCCCACCATTGTGTTAAGGATAAACCTCCTTGTTGGTCGGAGGAGGCAAAGTTCCCACAAGTTGTGGGGCACTAGGGTTATTAGACACTCCTAGAGAAGTTGACTCTAGTAAGTAATTGTTAAGTGAGGATGACATCTTGGAGTGACTTTCAAGTGAACAAAAGAATATAAATAGAGAGTGAGCCTCTCTATTTATCACACACACATTCACTCATTGAAGCACATGAGTGAGAGAAGTTGCTGGGACAAGAGAGAGACGACTGCTATCAGGAGATCATCTTTATGTTTTCGGGTTTTACTTTTGGTGCCGATTCTATCTCTGAGGAAGTTGCAGGGTTTTCTCCTTTATGGTTTCCCCGAGGATAATTCTTTGTGTCTCTTGTCTCTTGTGTTTTATTGTTGTGCGTGTTATTCTCTCAGTTAAAGATCCTAAGATCATAATGCTAGCTTGAATGATAAAAATTTAAAAGAATGGCCTGCCGTTGCTTTTCAATGGCCGTGTGGCAGTTGACATGAGCGTGACTTAAAGTGTTTCGGTGGCGGCCTTGCTTTCCTGAGGAATTCTTTTCCCAAAGAAATGAAAACCATTTTTTAATACATGTCGCTAGTTCGACTGCTTATGCCATCACGCTGCCAGGTCTTAGGGCACAAAGTCCCATACCTACGTCACTTCGAGAAAACCAATAGAAGCAAAGTTAAATGAATATTTAAATAATTCAAAAATTAAAAATTAATCTAAACTATAGTAAAAACATTTGAAAAAAAAAAAATCTACATGTTGAATTAATCTACCTAACCGAATCATATATATCCCCTGTCGGGGACATAAAAAGCATACAAATCAAGAAGATAAAGATTGAGTGGGGTTTACTCTCTTTTACGAGTTAATTATAAATTTTATGTATTTTTAGTTATAAGTAGAATGTATTTCATTTTATTATTATTTTTTAAAGTAACAAGATATAAGTTTGAATAGTTGATACTTAATGTCTAAATATGATTGAAAGTGTTCATTGTCTAAGCTTTATTTTTCTAACTAAAGCACCTTGGTTCTTAATTCCTCTAATAGAGTTAAGAAACAATGTTCTTGAAAACCAAGATACACTGTCCTTAATAGGTTTTTGTCACGCTTGATTAATGAGATTGTGAGACACTTTCTTTGTGGTGTTGCAATGCCTTCAAATCCCTATGATATTTATGAAAAAACATTACTCATAGCAAATTTATTTTACTTTAGCTATGATGCATACATTCCTTTCAACATGTGTATTTTGCTTTAGCTATGACACATACATTTACAACTCCTTGTGTTGTTATCACATATTACATTATTTAAAAAAATATATGAAAATATTTATGTAGGTTTATAGAAAATAAACATTTAAAAAACAAATATATTGTTTTCTTAACGTCTTTATGGGGACATATAGTAACTGATTCATTGTAACATTTTGAGTGTAAAGTGGAACAATTTTTTCTGATACTAATGTTTTGACATTTTGGAGTTTTTGTATGAAAATGAATTTTGAAATCAAATTTTTATTTGTGATGTGATCTACTCCATTATGTTTGATTTCCATTCTGGTGCTGTAGACAAGGCATATGATATGTGCCAACTTCAATATTTATAACTAATTTAATGCTTGGTAAAATCATTGTAATGCAAGTTATGTTTGATTTCCATCTAGTTGCTCTAGACAATGCATGTGATATGTGCCAACTTCAAGTAACTTAGTGCTTGGTAAAATCATTGTAATGCAAGATTGTATAATAAGAGTCATTCACCAAATCTCAAAATCTCAAGAGTTGATCCTGCAAACTTTAAAATATAAGTTGTTCCTTTCTTCTTGAATATCATTAATTGAAATTCTCTATCCTTATTTTGGTGGGAATGTAATTTTAAATGGTGTTGCTACAATATAATCTTTGGCCATATAATAACTTTTCATTATATAGAATCCACAAAAATAGATAAAATACCCTAAAAATCCCTATTCCATCATAATTGTGCAATCTCAACACCTTATATCTATTAGCCCAACACATTCCACTTAGGTTTTGTGGGAAATGGTTTTAAAAAGTACCAGGAAAAAAGTCAAATTGGTAGAATAGCTAGACTACTTGATTGAAAACATTGCATTAATTTTTTTTTTGATTTCACTCTCATCCCATCCCATAGATATGCCATCACAAGGTGTAAGAATGTTACAAGTTGTAGGCACCTTGTTTACCATTAATAATGGAGTCTAGGGTATTCGCGCAAAAAGTAAGAAGAGTTCAACTAATCCTAAATGGGCAAGGAACCTTCTCTCAAATCTTTTTGAATAAGTCTCAAAAATTAAATTAGTTTAAACACCCAAAATTGAATTAGTTTAAACACCTAATATTGAATTAGTTTAGACACCCAAAACAAATAGATAATAATAGAGAACCTTTTTTTTCAATAGAAAAAATATAACTAGTTATTTAAAAAAAAAACAACATAACTTGCTCTTTTAAAAAAGAATCAAAATTAAATTAATTATAAAAAAAACAAAACTCCTTCAAACCCAAAATATAACAACTAAACCTAAAATGTAACAACTAAATAAGAGCTTGAAAAAGTCTAAATGCAATTCAATACATTGCACATATAGACCTGACAAAAAAAAAGTCTAATCGAGAAAAGCCATCTAATTCGGCAAGAGCTATTCATTGAGCCGCAGAGCATTTAATGCAGCTCAAGCAAGCTTGATGATTGTTACATCTTGAACTGCTCAATATCGAAGGGTCATCAAGCCTTCTGCAACAGCATTAAATGCTCTGCAGCTCAATAGATAGCTCTTACCATCTAATTCGGCGCTACAGAGTCTTAAAGACTGTGTCAGCTCATGGCTCGAGACATAGTCTATCTATGCATCGTATGAGAATTTCCGGTAGTCAACTCTCCGTACCTGCAAACGGCCAGTGGGCGCGGAAGATTGCAAGCCAGATCATCGCATACGATCTGACAAACGGAGATTGCGAGGCCCACCAGAGGAGGAAGTCTGCGATGAGGTAGCTGAGCGGAGCAACTGGTGATCCGCTGGTGTTGCTTATTTCTCCATGTATAAATCGTTGTAAGAAGCATTCGAATGGACCTTCTAAACGTACGTTCGGAGCGAGTAAAGGGGGAAGCTCATTAGCCTAGTGCACGGTTCACTGTTGAGCTTGCCAAGGGCCAACTGGACTCTGGAAACTTCCATTTCAACCTGCAAGCTAATGTCCATCCCGTTGTGCCACGCAGACTCCAGCTTCTAATGCAGAGAAAATTTCTGATGAAAGGTGACGACGAAGGTGACTGTGAAGCCCCAGGCCGAGCTGGATGAAAGGAATGAGATGGTCGAAAACTGTGATATAACCTGCTCACTCCTGAGCTGGTCACTGTAGGGTTGTCTCATCTCTATTAATTAGCTTCCATTTATGTCAATATGGCTGAGCACTGGACAACTCGCATTCTCTGCAACTTTGGTGTTTTTTTCTTATATGAATGTCGGAAGTGTTTTTGTTGTTTCTCTCTTCTTTCATTCTGCGCCCGTCTTATCCATGCTGAGTGTTATATATTCTATAACCATTGTAATGTGTTACAGTGGACCTATATAACATAAGGTTTGTGCATACAACTCGTATATCGATGTTTTGATAATTTTCTATCAAATATATTTCATAATGTTGGTATTATGCATATCCAAAAAAAATATGGATTGAAGCCATTCATGCCCATTAACATCACTAAAACATGGCTGGTGGCGTGCCAATAATACATATCCATCGAGTTCATGCAAGAAATATGTCCCCGTCTTATATCTTCGAAATGCCAGCGAAAATTGAATATAGTTGTGTTGCCTTTTGCTGATGATACCATCTCATTTGGGATCAATAAACTTTAAAATGCCAGCGAAAAGTGAATATAGTTGTGTTGCCTTTTGCTGATGATACCACCTCATTTGGGATCAATAAAATTTATTGGAAACTTATTCTCATCACCTCATTTGGGATCAATAAACTTTATTGGAAACTTATTCGTATAAAAGATTATCCTTATACTTTGTTAATGGAACAAAATCTTTAAGAGAGGGAGGCCTATTAATAAGTAAATCCTCCTTTCATTTCTATGCTTCAAAAGATTATACTTATACTTTGTTAACGGAACAAAAACCTTAAGAGAGGGAGGCCTATTAATAAGTAAATCCTCCTTTCATTTCTATGCTTCAAAAGATTATACTTATACTTTGTTAACGGAACAAAAACCTTAAGAGAGGGAGGCTTTTTAATAAGTAAATCCTCCTTTCATTTCTATACTTCACAATTGCTTGATAAGAACTACCATTTCCTTAATTGATTGTTGGCTCTTTTTTGGGAACAAGAACTTAGGAAAACTTGATGGGAGGGAAATAGAGTTATATGTAAGTCTTTTAAATGTGATACTTAGTGGGAGACTAAAGTAGGAGTGGGATTAATATAGGAAAATGAAAACAAAGGGATATTAAAATAGAAATAAGATTGAAATGGGTAGGAATTTAGGATAGAAAAATAAGATGAAAAGATATGTAATTAAAGAAAGGGTAATAAGGAATAAGAAAATGGATAATAAAAAGGAGTGGTAAAAAATATGGATAAGGGGAATGAGATTTTAATCAATTACATTTTTAAATAGGAATGTTTTTTAACTTTTGGACCTTGGACGGACGTACGATTAATGGATTTAAGGATGGACGTAAGCTTCATGAATTTTAGGTGACAAGACGTAATAGACCTTTACTCCTAGAATTTTGATAGACTGCCGAAAGGTCAAATGGAAAAAGGGTGGCCTTTGTGAGTTTCCAATTTTGTTGTATGAGTGGCGAAAAAAAATTCAAGGAGAACAACCAAAAGAATGGAGTCCTCAGATGATTCAACGGCTGAAAAAAAATAGAAAGTCCATATCTAGGGTTGTTGATTTTTGGGTTGATAGTATTTTGGGTGGATATATCACAAAAATCGTCGTCGACACTATAAGGTCATATAGTCAAGTAGAAAGAGAATTTTTCCAATGACCCGGAGGAAGGTATTTGACATCTTTGAAAATCTGGATCAAAATGCTCGTATACAAAAAAAAAATATCTTGAAAATGGAATCCGACAATTAAAGGACTGTGTATAAAGACTTGGGTTATGTTGCGGAAGAAGTGCGAGAAAAATGGAGAAAAGTAAGGTGATATGTTCCCTAGTGATAGTGGAACTGCAATAGAGGGTGAACGTCTAAGAAGTGGAAGGAGATTTCGGTCGGGGAAAAAATTTTAAAAAAAGAGAAAAAAAAGAAAAAAAGAAAAAAAAGAAAAAGAAAAGAAAAGAGAAAAGAAAGAAAAACTAAAACAAAACCCTTTGAAAATATTTAGATTTGATCATAGGATACAGGTTGTCGCAAGAAGAAACAAAAAGCATCGTAGAATGCTAGTATGTCGCAGATAGAGGAAAATTGTTGCAGACTTTTTGTATGTCCCAAGAGGAGAAATGATGGCGAAAACAATCCCTCTATTACAATAAAAGGAAAATGTCGAAGGTTGAATACAGGTCGTAGAATGAGTGATGTTGTCGCAAGTTAAACTAGAGGCGCATAAATGACTGCTGGCTGTAATTAATTTAAAGGCCCAAGATATTTTGGCAACATGATTTTTGGTCACTTTCATCTTTATCACACAATAACTACCATTGATGTGACACGCAAGTGTCAGAATGCATAGAAGTTTCCTAATAGTCATTCGAACGATCAACCCATGTGATGGAAATAACAACTACCTTTCCATCAATTGTCTGCTCGTGTGGAGGACCAACAGAATGAACAGCTATACGTTATCACCATTCACACCCAAGTTTCAATTCATTTTGTTGCATTCGAGAAAGAGATTGTTGTCTACAATTGCAAGAGCCAAAAAGTGAGTTTTCCGTAGAGCGTGGTTATTTTGATTTCTAGCATAAGCATAGTGAAGAATATGGCATTGCAATATTATCACCCAACCTTATTATGGAAGACACTATCAGATATGTTCCACCGTAGGCCATGGCTATAGAAGACACTGAACAAATTCCATTCATCCCTTTAGTAAGGTTATGATCAAACCCACCTTGATCGTCAGCGAGGAAGCCCTCTAGAAACCGTAAGAAGAAAGAACCACCACCACCACCGCTAGAGTAGGAGGAAGAACTAGGGTGTGTGACTATGCTTCTAGCATATATTCCACCTAGACAATATGATGCACCTAAAATTAGAGTTCCAAAGAATGCATAGTACCCACTGGTAGCACCAACTGTGCCGAAAGGAGTTCGAGTATCACAAACATACTTCCAAACCTTTAGAAGTTGACTTTTTTCGATCATGATATAGGTAAATTTCCATAATTGAAAATGAAGAACTACATGGTTGTTGTACAAGACACACTAGATAGCCTGAAGCACCTAGTTCCAATGGAATGGGCAAGAGGAATGGGATTCTTCTAATCCTGAAATACCTTCAATTATAAGTAGTTGAATCCTTCTAATCCTGAAATACCTTCACTTATAAGCATTTAATCCCTAACCCCTAATTCCTAGTTAACCCCAAACACCTAAACCACCTAACCCATAAGCCCTAAAGCCCCAAACCCCTAAGTACGTATGCACCTAAGCACTTGGGGATTATGGTTTATTTAAGGGCTTAAAGGCCTTCAGGAACTAACAACAAATAAGGATTTATTGAGCAATATATGCACCAAAGGTTGTCCACCAATACATTAATGTTTAGTAGGGGTCGCATGCGTTAGTGGCACATACGTGTATTGGTGCACATGCATTAGTTTACAGTTCCTCTATTTTGTTTCTCTTCTTCTCCCTACACCCCCCTCCCTCTCTATAACCTCACTCTCCCTCCCTTGTTATAACCTCACCACCCCTCTCTCTTACTTTCCACCCAATCCCCCCTCTCTCTTCCCTTCCAACCAATCCCTCCTCCCTCCCTCACCCCCCGTCTCCTTAACCAAAGGGGTTGGGAGTTCTAGGAATCCATTCCATGAATAACACCTAAATCCATGACATAGGATCTCTCAAGGCTAGACTTGATTACAAGTATGAAGATCGATGTGGTCATTCTAAGGTATTGGATTCTAGGTATGAGTGTTTGGGCTCTATAAATGGTTGAGGGATGAAACATAAGATTTATGCCCTAAAATAAGAATGTAAACATCCAAGTTCAAGAACGATGCCTTAGTGTAGTACACATGACGTCTCAAGCATATCCTTGGACATGAGTAGCGATATTAATGATATTAGGAAAGTATAATTATTAGGTATAGGTCTGAGGGTCTTAGACATGGCTAAGGGAAAAAATTAAGGCCTTATTCCCTAATGAAGATGATATAAATATAGGCTCAACATTGATTCCCAAAACAAAAATGACCTCCTAAAGGGGATATGGAGACCATTATGATTTTTCGAGCATAAGTTATTAGTCACAAGGCTATAAAGAAGGTCACATGAAGAAACCCATGCATTAGTCCCTAAAGGATCATTTTGCACATCCAAAGAAAAAAACAATGTCATTAACTAACAAATATGACCTCCCAAGAGAATCCTCCAACTTTGAGTTAGTGTATTAGCACCATTAGTATTTTTGGTGAACTAGGTAATGATCTCAAGGTTTGGAACAAGGTTAAGCAATGAAACTTAGGAATAGGCCCAAAAAGTAGCTCCGAGGGCTCAAAATCCATCAACAAGGCCTCAAAACCACCACACATGACTTATTTATGGTATTGTTTAGTGGAAATACATGCACCATTAGAAGGTTTTTAGTTACAAGGATAAGTTGTGGCTTCATAGACATTGTTAATGGAGGAAACTCAACTCTTGTGACTTAAAATAAACTTTTGGGCATCCAACTCGAAGAATAATACCTTATACCACCACCAATGGTTTCTTGAGAATATCATATACTTCTGACTTGGTATATGGGAACCATAAGGAGGTTTTGAACACTTGGTATAGGTTATGTTTCCTTGACCATCGCTAGTCAGTGAAACTTGGGCCTTATGTGCTAAAAGTGGCATATACAGAAGGAAAAATGCATATATACGGAAGCTCTCTTCCGTATATGCACATTTTTGTCTTCCGTATATGTGCATATATAGAAGAGAGCTTCTATAAATGCGCATATATGGATGGAAAAAATGTGCAGTTTACATATACGGAAGGCATAAAAGCAAATATATACAAAAGAGAGCTTCAATATATACGCATTTTTCCTTCTGTAAATGAACATTTACGGATGGAAAAATGTGCATATACGGAAGCTCTCTTCCGTATATGTGCATTTCTACCTTCTGTATATGCGCATATCCATAAATGCACATTTAAGAAAGGCAGAAATGCACATATATGGAAGAGCTTCCGTATATGCGCATGTATATGCGCATTTCTGCCTTTCGTATATGCACATTTTACTTTCTGTAAATGCGCATTTACGGAAGCTCTCTTCCATATATGCGCATATATGGAAGGAAAAATGTGCATATACGGAAGAGAGCTTCCATATACGTGCATTTTGACTTCTATAAATGCACATTTATGGAAAGCAAGATGCGCGTATACAGAAGCTCTCTTCCGTATATGCACATTTTTCCTTCCATATATGCGTATATACGAAAGAGAGCTTCCGTAAATGCGCATTTACGGAAGGTAAAATGCATTTACGGAAGGAAAGATGCGCATATACAGAAGCTCTCTTCTGCATATGCACATTAATGTCTTTCGTATATGGCATTTTTCCTTTTGTATATACACATTTATGAAAGGTAGAAATGCGCATATACAGAAGCTCTCTTCCATATATCCACATTTATGCCTTATGTATATGTGCATTTATGGAAGCTCTCTTCTGTATATGCACATATACCTAAGACAAAAATTATGCGCATATATAGAAGGAAAAATGTGCATATATCGAAGGCAAAATGTGCATTTTTTGAAGGCAAAAATACGCATTTTTCCTTCTGTATATGCCTTCCGTATATGCACATTTTATCTTCTGTATATGCGCATCTACGACAGAGCTTGATTCCACTAGAGAAAGATGCACACTATTTGTACAACTGGATATGGGAAGAATGTTTAAAGGCTGAGAGTGATTAACGGTTGAGGTTTATGAAGGAGGATATCAAGGGTCAGCTGCCAATACGCTGATGAAAGGTGTAGTTTAGTTATTATTTGAAAGGGTGACAGTAAGTTGGGAAAAGGATCTACAGTGGTAAAAGAAGAGATGATGGATCTATGGTTGTGAAGGGATTCACTACTAAGATTTGCAGGAAGGATGAAGTTGGATAATATAGCAAGAATGGAAATACAATGGTAAATAGTAATCGAAATCAACGGTTGGAAACATAAGACATCAAATATACAGACAGAGAAAGACTCACCCGGGTAAGATGCATGGAAAATAGTTAGTGTTATGTTCAACATCGACATGCTTCCAAGAGGTTGAAGCATAACGCCAAAGGTGAACCTACTGAACATTTTCCCAAAGTCATTTCATCTATATTTTCATGTCATTATGTTTAGTTCTCCATGCTAATCGCATCCATATTTTGTTTCCCAAATTCTGAGTCCATTTGACCTTTTCGACAGTCTATCAAAATTTGATGAGTAAAGGCCTATAATGTCTTGTCACCTAAAATTCATGAAGTTTGAGTCCATCCATAAATCTATTAGTCATACCTATTAGCATTGTCTCATTAGGTCCAAGATCCAAAAATTAAGAAACATTCCCATTTAAAAATATAATTGATTAAAGTCTCATTCCCCTTCCACATATTTTTCACCATGCCCTTTTTACCCTTTCTATTATCCTTTTTCTTTATTTCTTTATTACCCTTTCTTCAATTCCATATCCTTTCATCTTATTTTCCTATCCTAAATTCCTACCCATCTCCATCTTATTTCCATTTTAATATCCCTTACAATGGACAGAGAATACATTACACTTAGCAGGGATAAGACAGGCTCCGAATGAAAGAAGAGAGAAACAATGAAAACAATGAAAACATTCATATAAGAAAAAAATGCCAAAGTTGCAGAGAATGCAATTTGTCCAGTGCTCAGCCATATTGACATAAATGGAAGCTAATTAATAGAGATGAGACAACCCTACAATGACCAGCTCAAGCGTGAGCAGGTTGGATCACAGTTTTCAACCATGTCATTCCTTTCATGTAGCTCGAAAATAAACTGATGGCCCGTGGCTTCATAGTCACCTTCCTCATTACCTATCATCAGAAATTTTATCTGCAATTTTATCTGCATTAGAAGCTGGAGTCCGTGCGGCACAACAGGATGGACATTAGCTGGCAGGTGGAAATGTAGGTTTCCAAAGACTAGTTGGCCCTCAACAAGCTCAACAGCGACACTGTGCACTAGGCTAATGAGATTCCCCCTTACTCGCTCCGAACGACTGTTTAGAAGGCCCATTCCAACACTTCTTACAACGATGTATACATAGAGAAATAAGCAACACCAGCAAATCACCGGTTGCTCCGCTCAGCTACCTCATCGCGGAATTCCTCCTCAGGTGGGCCTCGCTATCTATGTAGAGTCCGTTTTTCAAATTGTATGGGATGATCTGGCTCACAATCTTCTGTGCCCACTTGCAGGTACGGAGAGTTGACTACCAGATATGCTCATATGATGCATGGATGGATTATGGTGGAGCCATGAGCTGGCAGAGTCTTTAAGACTCTGCAGCTCAATGGTTAGCTTTCACCATCTAATTCCAAGAAAATCCATCTAATCCCAAGCAGGGTTGGAATTCCAAATGACGGACACCCATCAAAATTGTTGGTAACAATCAAAATCTGAAACATTTTCTATATTTTAAGCTAGATTTTTTTGCCGGTAACAATCAAAATCTGAAACATTTTCTGTATTGTAAGCCATATTTTTAATCTCTCCATAAAATATTAACTGTATTTGACAAATAAATTAACCCATGACAAGCATTCCATCAAATTCCATCCCTGATCCCAAGTTCTTGAAAAAGAGATTTCCGACCAAACCGCCAACCAGAGGAAAGAGATGAAAATCTAATAGAGTTGCATGTCCCTTCATTGTTCTTATCAAAATCGATAAATTCTTCCTATAAATGAACACCATCAGATGCCTCGACTAAATCTATGAACAACACAAAATCCCAATTTAAAATAAATAAATCACTTGATTCCAATCAATGACAACTCAACCGCCCCACTTTACTGGCAAGTTTTTGATAAAAATAGGTTAAATTTTTTTCTAAAAATTGTTGTTTATGCAATTTTGCAATTTCAACGATAATAGGCGGCCTTCCTAGCTTAAATGGTCTATTTAAAAACTACCCAAATGACTAAAATTACAATCAGAGCATTTTAAATTACGATTTTGGCAATAATTTATCTGCCGGACTTTTTTATTTTGCACAAACTAAACATATTTCTAATTTGTAGGTTGTCAGAGATTCCAAAGTGATTGTAGATTGGGTATTACAAAAATGTCAATTGTAGGTGGTCCTATTTGATGGCTAGAAAGAAAAATTTTGAAGACTGCAGGAAGCATTTATAAATCTCCCTTTCATAATGTTTATAGATAGTTCAATATTGAAGCAGATGCTCTCTCAAAACAAGAACTGAATTTGGTAGAAGGATCAATCGACTTCGAAGAATTGAAGGGTTCAAGAGTGGTGTCTCAAGGCACATTTTATATATCCTAATAGAGGTTTGAAAAAGATTTTGATATCTTTAATTATACATCTATGGTTGTCATATTGCTTACCTTGTTGGAGTGTTTGGTGGATAAATATTATGGTCTTTTCTGGTTGTAGTTTTTGTTTGCTTATCATTACTAGAAGACCGTATATGCTTTTATAGTGGCTTGTCTAGCTATAATATTTGTGAGTTGTAGTTAATAGATTTCTTAGTAAGTGGATGGTGGTCAATTTAAGACAACATGATTTACTGAATATTAGTTGCAATGTATGGGAGGAATTTTACTAGAAATTTGGGTGGGAGAATAGAGAATTTGGAGATGCTAGAGTTACTATGGATTGTCTAGTATTGAGTACTTTGATTCTGAAAATGAATAGCCAGTATAGTATTTTTCTCTATGTGAAAAAAGTTAACTTTTAAAGATTGGTTTTGTATTAGTTCTCATGTGGGCAATGAATATACGGTTTTTACTTTTTATATTACAGTTTTAGGTTGGACTTAATATTAATTCATCATTCATATATACTTTTTAAATTAATGTCTAAAACTGATTCTATTAAATTTTTTAATGGTGTCATGTTGTCATATCATTAGTGAATATTAACAGAGTGGATAGGTATATCAGGTGGTGATCAAATATATTACAATTTTAAATTGTTGTCATGTTGGCATACCACATAGGGTTGGTTGTCAATATAACGGTCATTGATTAATCATGTACAAGTTTAGGTGATAGTGGTGGTCATAAATTATGACCACTCAAGTATGGGCATAGTTGGTAGTGGCAACTGACAATTTATAGCATACAACCTCGATTTTCTTAGCAGCGTATTTTTTCATTTGTATGGCTGTCGATTAATCAACTTGATGATTAACTAGGTATGGACATACTTGACAACAATGGTTGAAAATTAATAGCACATGGCCTCCACTTTTCTTGTAGACTCTTGTTTAGTGAGTGATATGGATTTGTTTCTTGTAGACCCTCTATGTTCTCCATGTGAGGTAGCTTTGTTTCTTGTGTATTTCATAAGGAGTTGTAGATGGTTGCCTAAATTTGGGTGAAGTAAGCACCGAACATATCTTACCATAGGTAATTATTCCTTGTCATCTTAACCTTTTACTTGTAAAGATCCTATGGGCACAATTCAATTTGTAACTATTACAGTGATAAATACTCTTATGAGTCTAGCTATTTGCTTTGTGCATTCAATTATGAAATTTTGAATACATTTTGTGTCTAAACAATGTTTAAAGGGGAAATTTTATTAATCATGTTTTTAGATGGAATTTATACAGTGCAAAGTCTATGCTAAATCTAATACCAACCAAGATTAGGGTCTTTAAATCTCGGGTTGAGCATCCATTCAAACTATTAATGGTGCACTTTTTTTGTGATTGTGTTTATTATAATTTTTTCCACATCCACTCAAACCATGAAAATTTGAATACATTGTGTCTGAACAATGTTTAAAGGACAAATTTTATTAATCATGTTTTTTGTATGAAATTTATACGGTGTAGAGTCTATGCTAAATCTAATACGAATCAATATTAGGGTCTTTAATAATCTAGGTTGAGCGTCCATTCACACAATAAAGGCTGGGCATATTTTTATTTTATTTCGTGGTTATGTCTATTATAATTTGTCCACGTCCATTCAAACCATTGATGATGGGATTATTTTTTGTTTTAAGGATAATTCAATTCTAATTTTATCCATATTTTGTTTTTGTTGTTGAATCCAACCAAAACTAGACTCTCTGAAATCCTTTTCTGGCCTTATATCCCATTTTAAAGATAGCATCAAAGAGTGCAGCTTTTTTTTCATACAATAATTCACTAAACTAACATAATCCCAATTACAAGAGTCCCTTGATCATTGTCAAAGCATGAAATTCCCTTGTTGGTCCCTTGCTGTAAGTCACGTTTTCTTGAATGAGTTGTACTTCTACTATGTCCTTTCAAGGAGTAAACCAAAGTGCCAAATGAAGGATGCACCATTTCCCACAAGGACATACCATAGTGGTAATTATTAAAAGCACAAAACTCTCTTGCCTATAAAATGGATTTCTTCCAAACCATTCTATTGAAATCATATTGTCCATCTTTTGAGAAATAAAATTTGTTGCCAATTCCTCCCTTATAATTCACATAAAGTAGAGCCAAATTTGTAGCATACGCACTTACGTTGCTTCCATGTTTACATAAAATTGAAATATTTCGATAAGAATTGGGAAAATAAAATGGTCCTCTTCTATGAAAAGTATATGACAATGAATCATTTGGTTTATCCATTTCATCCCAAATCTAATTCATTGTCCACCACCAATGATGTTTTAGAGGTAGTGATCTTAGAGACCCTCGATTCCAGAATGTTGGCATTTCCTCTACACTTGGTAAGCAAGGGGTCATCCTTGTTATGGGAATCTTTATGTAACACAACAAGAAATGAATCAATAAAAAATGAAAATAGAGGGAAACAATATTCTTTTCATGGAAAGGACTTATCCCTTTTACTATCTTATTCACTTCTTAACAATACCCATCATGGTTTACAATTAGTAAAGTGCCATCAATGCACCACACTTCGAAAAAGGATATCTTCAACTAACTATAAACTCTATGGCCTATTGTGCACATACAAGGAAACATTTTAAATTATTTTTTGTGACGTACCTAGGGAGGATAATATGAGATACCCAGGGAGGTACCCAAGGGAATAATGCCCACTAGGTTGTTGGTAGGTAATAGATATGCCCATTAGGTAGTTAGAAGAAATTATATAATAATAAGTGGTAGTGGGCATAGGAATACTGATGAAATAGTGTAAATACATGAGTATCATTGTATTGAGTAAGTTGTATGCGGTATTTGTAGCAAACATGGCTTGCAGTTTGATGCATTCCCTAAAGAATAGATATTGGTGTTACCCCATATTTAAGGTCTTCTCTAGATATTGTGTTAATTCTATTATTATCTATTGTGTTATTCTCAAGTAAATGTATATACACTATATTCAAATTTATTAAGGCACATAACATTTTTAGCCAACTTTGCATGAAAATATATGCTAAGAGGTGGAAAAACGTTTCTTCCTTTGATCTCTTTTGTTTCTTCCCTTAATAAGTGTTATTCCTTGCTTCCATAAGATATTTTTCTATTTTCTACAATAGTTTACTATTCAACAATCTTATGGAGGTATATATATATATATCTGCATTGAATGGTTTTAGACTAGTTAGTGGTCACATTGCACTACAACTGTTGCAACAAAAGGAAGGACTCAATTCATGATTATAAGAGAACAAAAAATTGGTTGTGTTCATTGGTTAGAGTTGCAGAGAAGGAAGGACAATACTGACAAATGGGTTAGGTATATGTTCTTGAGGAATATTGAGAATATCATTAAAGCAAGAGTCACAATGGAAAGAGAGGTTGAGGTGCATGTTTGAAATTTACATGTTTTAAAGAATATCTCCAACAAATGGAAATGTTGGGTAGAGTTATTGAGGGAGAATCTGTAAAAGGAAGTTAAGGGAACTCCATTTTAGGGTGCATCATGATGTTAAGGAGGATCACATGAGTTATATGGGAGGCAAGAGCATACCTTGTAAAGATGAGTACACAGTTAAAAACTAGCTGAAATTTTTATTTACATGCTTGGAATCCTAGGTGGGGGATCAACATATAGGAAATCTAAAGAAGATGGTTTATGAAATTGAATATGAGTGGGAGGTGTATCCAAAATAGGTGCATCAATTTGCTTTTAATCTGAGGACACACTAACTAGAAGGAAATATAGGAGAGAGGAGATGGATGAAGTCATGACATCAATGGAGACCCATGAAGAGCGAAAAATGGATGATGGACATAATTGAATGAAAGTGAAGTTTATTGAAGATGAAGAAATGTCCATTTTAAAGTGAAAATAATGGAGAAGGAATATATTTTTTACGGAGAAAACTTCCTATGGCTTGGGGTACCACAACAGACAGAGTAATCACAAAAATCAATCCTTTCCCATATGCAAGAGAAATAAAACATCTAACACTAAAGGATCTCGAAACATACCTTATTCTGGATGGTTGATGTAGATCCCCGTTGAGCTTTTCCAATCTCACTTATCTCTCAACACTCAGCAAACAAGACAAGCATGCTATATAATGATGTTAGACCTACTCTAGCATATATAATCAATAACATATAAGCATTTAAAAGCATCCATGGATTCAATATTCATTTAAATACACATTATTTGACAGGAAAATATATTTCTATTAATATAAATCAGAGATTACAATAGTGACAACCTCTGTCGGCATGTCTACGAACCGGAGAAACTGATTTCTCCACCTGGGCCTCCACCACTTCAATCCTCCATCTCTTGATAGCAATCTCACAAGCAAAGGCAAGCTTAGGAAGAACACAAAGTGCTCCAAGGGACAAAGGGATGCAGACTCAAGTATAAGCTCTAGCAACAATGGACTATAGTTTTCTTGCTCTTCAATTCCTCTCCTTTCAATGTATCCAAAGGGTTCCTTATATAGTGCTTCAATGGGGTAATGGAAGGTCAAATATGAGCAATCTCAAGGCATATGGAAGGCCAAGAGACAAGTGACTCAGATCCACATCAAGAAAAACTCCAAAACTATTTGGCCTTTTGCACACAACTTGATGTACGCGGGTTTGAAGGCCATATCCACGTATATACACGAGAATAGGTTTAAAAGTCGCGTATGGAAAATAATGCATGTTTTTAGGGATGATATTGGAAACATCGAAGGTACAGAAATGGGTCATGGGGTCCAAAGAGTCTGCAGAGGGATAGGGAAGGCCATAAATGTGTGATCCACAATGTCAGGTAAAATCAGCTGTAACAGATGCCACCTAATGTGTGAGGTCAGAGGGGTGATACAATGGCCGAAATACATTACAAGTCCATCCTAGAAGTGGAGTGATGAAGAACCAGGTGGAAGAACCAGCCATCCATTAACAATATAATACAATAATCAAACTCTGCACATGACTGCAAGTAAATACAACAGTCCCGGATATATAAGAGTACAATGGCCATGAATAGGCATGATACAAAATATGACATGTGTGGTCATCGCCACGTATAATATACATATATTAGAATCTCCATGATGAATATATACAAAGGATCATGATCTCTATTAAAGCTGAAGATATACAATGGATCAAGATCTCCATAATAGCTGAAGATATCTGACATACACTGGAATTAAGTCATGAAAGCTGAAATCTCATGAACACTGGCACGATCAAGGAGGTAGCATATATGAAATGACACCAATCTGGAAGGTCTTCTACACAATCTGCTACGAGTACATGTCCTACTATGTGAATAGAGGTGTTGAGGTCGAACATAGTAGTCCATCGTCTGATTACCGGTCATTGAGGTATACCATTAACAGATGCGAGATTACCCATCGATAATGAAAATGGGAATCAAGGTACTAGAGTGCAAACTAACAGGCGTGAATAAATGTGTTGAGGTCAAACACTTGAAAGAATCCATTGATCAGGGGACATTGATGTATTCCCAAAAAATTTCGATGGCGAGAGAACCTGCCACTGATGACTGCAAGTCTCAAGGCACTCAAAATGACTCTAGATTCCTATCCCAGAATAAATGATCTGAAGTCGATGGGATGAAATCCGCTGAAAGGAGGGAATTAAGGCATCCCTCATCATCCAACACAAGGTACTCAGCAAAGCTGTATAATGTGGAAGGACTCGATCATAATGTGCACGAACCAGTATCAGTACCAGGAATGGCTGACATGCAAAGTCAAAAGAACTGAGGAATGGTTGACTCAGGTTTCAACTTCCTTCGAACAAGATCATAAAGGCGAATGATGACTGAATGTAGGCAACATAGACTCAATATACAAAACTGGGACATTTCTGTGACACGGGAGGCATCAACAGAGGCTCCATAGGGACTGGAAGCTTAACCAGTCGGTGGAGATAAACTCAGAGAAACGAGTACAAATCCTAAAGTCAAACTATTAACCCAACCAATGGATGTGATATACAGTGCTCTGTTTGAAGGCGATACGACTCGACTGCTGCCAAAGATAACAACTTTTCCTGTTCGGCTTTTTGTTTTTTTTATTTTTTTGGAAATTTTCAAATATTTTAAAAATCTTGAAAAAGAATAAAAGTGCTTTATATTTACAGACTAGGAGGAGATGAGTGTCAGGGGAAAAGCAAACTAGTTCCAAGTAGCAGAACATACCTATGCTCAATGCAAGGAAACATGTGTAGGATAATGATACTCGGGGAAAAGTCCCCTCTTGGTAAAAAATGGGGAATCAAGCTGCAAAAGATATGAAAAATGGCTCTGCTTGGCTAGACATGAGACAAGCTCGGGCTATATGGCTGATAATAAAAGTCAGAGAAGCCAACATAAGGCTCAATAAGGAAAGCAAAACTCATGATAATGCAATTACAACTTGACATAAGGGAGTCTTGGGGAAAAATTCCAGCAAAAAGATCAAGAGGAGTATGAGGCTCTTACGCAAAGTCATGGAGATACTATACAAAGGACTCCCACACCCTAAAGGAAAAATGTCGACATGGGTGCCAAATGCAAAACAGGAGCTAACTAGGGCACCCATGTATGGTCAAGCTCTACCATTCACATCATGTCACTTCTAAAAGCAACAAGGAGGTTTCATGACAAGATAGAATGGGTTCGTACCTAAGGTTATAATGAAACGGTCAGAAGATCATGCAAAGTGCAAATGGATGTGAAACCTAACCTATATGCCAGTTTAAATATCATACCTGAAATCAACATGAACGGCTCAACACCACGGTCAAACGGCACTCAAAATGGACTCCTACATCATCAAATTAGTCCAAAACGGTCCAAAATGGTCAGAAACGGTGCAAAACTATAGAAAGTGGGTAAAAAATTTCAATAAATAGTAAAAAATTCAAAAATTCCATATCATTTGCAATTTTTACCCATTTGAGCTCAAAACATCCAACGCGAATTTTGGGAGCATCGTTTGGCGAAATTCGACACCGTTTATTCCAGGTAACTCCTCATGTCCTCCTCTTCCCATTTCATGCAAATTTTTTCAATTTCCTTGGTCAATTTTATTTTCTAGGCCAATCTAAAGTAGGCGTTTCAGCCCATGCGGATATCAAGGTTTTTTCCATGTGTAGGGCTGGCCATACGCCGAAAAACCTCCCAAAACTGCATACATACGCTGTTGTTTTGCAAACATTCGCATATGCGTCTACGAATAAGGATTTTTAAGGTAAACAATGACCAAAAATAATGTTTTATGTGCAGGATGGTTCTAGAATGGAGGGAGAGGGAACATGGTGATGTAGAAGAGGCTGTTCAAGGAGACTTAATGGCCCAACAAGCTCTAGATGCATGTAGTTTGTATAAGTTTTGGTGTCTTGGTAGCCTGAGGGCCAAACCATGACTCCTGCAGATGCTAGTGGATTACTGGGATCTGGACTCAGAGTCTTTTCACATTGATGGGATGTTGCTCAGTATAGAGATTGAGGACATATACTTTATTACTGGATTATCCCAATGAGGAGAGGTGGTAAACCTACACTCTCGCAGGCCTGGAGGTGGCCTGACTATTGATGAGTACATTGTGGTGTACTACTTTCTGGACATGGAAAAGGTTGGGAGTCAAATCCTGACAAACTCGATCCATGTGCTGGGACTGAAGGCCACACTATTGGCACTCGGCAGGATAGTCGGTCTAGCTTCACTCCACCAGGCCTCGCGGCTGGCCATTGATGTTCTATGCAGTGCAGTGTATGAGACCCATAGTGTATGACTAGAGCACTATGTTGTTGAGTAACATGAAGCAACAACTCGATGATTGCAAGATGGGCAGGGTGAGAAAATTCGGTTTCGGAAGCATACTGAGCACGTTCTTCTTTGAGCATGTACTAGGGATAAGCCCTAGAGTGGACATTCCTCCACACAGAGTTTGAGATTTGGCCCAACGAAATTGGGAAAATGTTATGCGCAGATTGGGCGGAGGTAGGGTGGCTAGCCCCTACCCAGCAGACTTCTTTCCATGGTGGCGGTGGCAGATCATTGCCATCGATGACTACCCCTATGTAGGGATAGATTTCCGGGGAGATCCGGACAAGCCCCTACCACCAGGAGCGGCATATGGTGACATAGGTAACGAATCCCAAACCCTCTTTTTATGTTTTTTTGAATTATTAAATTTTTTGTGTTTTTTGATATATTGATTCAAAAGACATATTTTGGTGTGACGACACATAGTGACAATCTGTCATGTGTATGCAAATGTTGGACCACGATGACTTGATGGTTTCCCTCATCATATATGGAGGGGAAGAAGAGATGACATCATGGGTGTGCATGCAAAGAGAATGCTCCAAAGCATCCACACAAACTTTGTATGGTTGACACATAGGGTACCCATGGCGAAAGTTGAGGACTTACCTGAGGCCATGCAGCACCAGGTGGTTGGTGTAACACAGGCATGGGTTCGATTATTTCGATGGCTAGCTAGAGCTGTGGTGTGCTACCACGATCAGAATCCCCCTCCTCCTCCTCAGTCTTAGAGACCTAAGAGTGTTTCTTTTTTGTACTACCGTGTATTATATTTTGGTGGCTCAGAAGCCCCAAATTTTGTATTATGACACTTATGTATTATGACGTCACATTTTGGATGTTTAATGAAATTTTTTTATGATGATCGATTTTATTTATTTACATNATGATATGCTTATGGTCTATGAAACAAATGCCAATATAAGACATAGTTAGCATATGAGTCAGCAACTCGAATAAAAATTCTTGAAACATGTATGTATGTTATGTTCTCAAATTTTCATTCTAGTAATCTCACACGTAAGAATCTTCGTAATAATGTCATATCCCTAATACGATACAAGCCATTAAGTTGTGAAACCACTAACCGCGAATCAAGACATACCTCAAGACAGAGAACACCATGCGAAATGGTATCCCGTAATAACTCGATAACGACACTATATTCAACAACATTGTTCAAACAAGGCTATAAACATACGCCTCCTAAAGACAATACTTGACCTGTAGGAGTATAAATCACCCAAGCAGCTGAAGCTGAGTTTTGAGTGTGACAGCTAGCATCATCAACGAATCCTATGTAAGCAGAAGACTCCATCGACATCTGCCATAACAAATGAAAGATAATCAACAAACTCGATCACCATAAGAAAACCTAACCATGCAAAAAACTGTACAATAATATACAACAATCAACCTTGGTTGAAGATCATGCATAGTGTTTTTTAAGATAGAGCCCATTTATAGGCTCCTCCAAGGCTATCCCTTCATAATCCACCAGCTCATAGGCGCCCTTTTCTAAAACATGTTTGACTACGTAAGGACCATACCACATGGGATTAAACTTCCTTGCCCCCAAGGGTTCTTTAGCTTGATCCCATAAAAGGACCAAATCACCTTCACTAAACTTCCTTGAACAGACAGATTTATCATATTGGACCTTAACGCCACGCTTATTTACTTCTAGAGCCACTAAGGCATCCCGATGATGCTCATCAAGCTGCTCTAAGTGGACCAAATGTTCCTCCAATGCGGAAGTGTCTGGTAAAATCTCTATAGCTAGCTTCAATGAAGGGATTTTGCATTCAACCAGCAAGACAGACTCCACCCCATGTACGAGCTGATATGGAGAGAAACCAGTGGCAGTATTAACCGCAGTTCTATAGGCCCACAAAGCAGGATATAACATGATATGCCAATTCGTCTTGCTTTGCGTGATGGTTCGTTGGAGAATGGACTTAAGTGATTTATTCATTGCTTCAACCTGTCCATTCGCTTGAGGGTAATAAGAAGAGGAGTGCTCCTGTTTATACCCTAACTTCGAAGCCAACTCTTCCATCATTCTATTCTGAAAGTGCCTACCATGGTCAGTGACAAGCTCTTTCGGAATGCCGAACCGACTAATAATTTGGTTGAAAACGAAATGGGCAGCTGTCTCACTGTCGGATTTAATCGTGGGGATAGCCTCTGCCCATTTCGTGAAATAATCAACAACCACTATAATGTGATGATGCCCCCCAACTGAAGTTGGGTTGCAATCCATGAAGTCAAGCCCCCACTTGGTGAAGGGACCAGTGGTGATAATCGGATGTAACGGGGTAGGATGCCAACGCATATTGCGTGTAAACACTTGTCAAGGGTGACACTTTTTGATTGCATTGACACAATCTTTGAAGATCGATGGCCAAAAATATCCCGCTCTCAATATTTTTTGGGCTGTAGAAATCCCTGATAAATGACCACCACACGCCCCTCCAAGGCAACCATTCAGCACAACCTTAGCCTCATCATGGGTTAAACAATGACACAAAATGGATTCTACCCCACGACGGTACAAAGTGTTATCCACTATAAGGTAGTTCTTAGATACATGGCGTAATCATCGTCGCTCATCCCGTGAAAGGTGAGTAGGGACCTTCAACGTTTGCAAATATACAATGGTATCCCCATACCATGGGTCCAAAGTTGAGATAAGGAAAATATGCTCATCGACAAACGTATCCTCATAAAATTCCTCCTCCTCCACACTTGGAAAATCAGAAATGAGCTCCGCAAAGATCAATGATTTCTTCGATTTCTCCGAAACGAATTCGAGATCGAATTCTTGCAAAATAACAATCCACTTATTATATTTTCCCTCGATCATCCTTCTAGTGAGGACGAACTAAAATGGATTGACATGAGCTACCACCAAGGTTTGGCGAAGGAGAATGTAATGTCTCAATATCTGAATCACATGAACTGTGACCAAGGCAAGTTTCTCCACATGAGAATAACAGATTTCCGCATCAGTAAGGTTCCAGCTCAAATAATATATGACATGTTCATGGAAATCCTCATCCTCTTGAACTAAAACCATACAAACTGTCTCCATGGACACGACCACATAAATAAAAAAATCACATCTATAATCAGGTGGACTAAGCATGAGGGCTGATGCTAAGGCTTGCTTAAGAGCATCAAAGGACTTCTGGGCTCACTCATCCCAGCAAAAAGTAGTGTCCTTCTTTAAGAGATGCATAAATCCTTTAGTCAAATTGGCAAAATTAACCACGAATCTCCGCAAGAAATTTTCCATGCCTTGCAAACATTGAAGATGTCTAATATTACGCAGGGGAGACAATTGAAGTATTGCCTCAACCTTTAAAGGATCGACTCTTATACCCTCCTTGGATACAATGAACCCTAGCAAGTGACTGGCAATCACACAAAAGATGCACTTATGAGGATTTAACCTAGCCTAGTAATGGCGGCATCTTTCAAATACTAATCTCAAATGGTATGGATGATGTACTCTGAGATGAGAATGAGTAGCAAGATCATCCAAATACACTTTCATAATCATTTTGAGATCATGAAAAATTAAGGTCATAGCTCGCCGAAATGTGGCTCCAGCATTTTTAAGACGGAAAGGCATCTTTCAATATGCAAACGTACCCCAAGGACAAATAAATGGAGTTTTATGTTGATCCTCAGGTTTGATCTGAGTCTGATTATATCCGGAAAAACCGTCCATGAAGGAGAATACCTCACTTCCTGCACACTCGTCCAAAATATGATCAATAAATGGTGTGGGAAAATTATCCTTAGGACAAGCATGATTTAAATCATGGAAATTAGTGCATATACGGATCGCTCCCTGCTTTTTATCAACCAAAATGGGATTTGAAACCCACTCTGTCAAGGGAATGGGATGGATAAAACTAGCTTTTAACAGCTTCTCTATCTCAACCTTAATAGCGGGTGCTTTTCTAGGATTCACCGCACGCAAACGTTGTCGAACGGGCTTCGCATTTGGATAGGTTTTAATCCCATGTTCAACAATACGAGGGTTGATACCTGGAAATTATTTGTATGACCAAGCAAAGATGTCATGAAACTCTTTAAATAGCTCGGTATACTCCTTGATTTCATCAGGGGAACAATCCTCCCCAACGTAGACATTCTCAACTTTGCCAAGATCGTGAGAAATATTAATAGGAATAGTAGGTAATAAATTTGCCATGTTCCCATCAGCCATCTAACCAGGAGAGCTCAATGGAACCATGGGACTACCAATCTTGTCGCTAAGAATCTCCCTAAAGTCCTCACGCTCCATACGATTAAGCTCGGGAAGAAAATATGATCTATGATGTAAATATTCCCAAGGTGGCTCAACCCCAGACATGGCCTCAATAATGGCTTCATTTGATGGAAAAAAATCATCAAGGAAATCATGTGCATGAGAGGACTCAACTGCCCATGCAGGCAACACATACGAGTCCTCCTCCTCCGTCCGTGAAGAGGAAGGACTAGGCTCTGCAACACAATCAAGATTCGCTTGATATGCTATCATCGCTGCAGGAAATGGCACATCCATTTCGACGGGTCCATTCGAAGGACTTGGTGAAGGAAGAATCCAAGGATCTTCCATATTGGTAGTGCAAAAAGACACCGAATTCAACGAAGAAGAAGCCCCACCAAAACTAGATCCGATCAAAAGACGGACACAGGACAACTAAAGGTCCCCATAAGTGATGGATACATACCCACACCCACACTCACAGTTGTTGGCTGAGAATGATCGATAATCAAGATAGAAGCTCCCAATGATGCACTAACACTCGGATTATGGAACGATGTCTGATCAATCGTAACAATCTTCCCATTAAATGGAAAGCATACTACTTGAAAGAGAGAAGAGGTTATGGCTTGCATACTATACATCCAATTCCGGCCTAACAAAATATTGTAGTCAAGGGATGCATCAACCACCTTGACCTCGATCGCGATGGTCTTCCCTCCCAATTGGACCTTAAGAGAAGGAAGAATCCCGTGTGGTCAAAATGATCTACCATCAAAGGCTGTCAAGATAGTAGCGGATTGAGACAACTTGGAGAACCCAAACCCTTCCAACATGACAAAGACATCACGGAAGCAACAATGCATTCATCAATCACAGTGTGTTTGATGGTCATATTAAGACGTTCTACATGAATCAAAAGAGACATGTAGTAAGGCAAGAAAGGCTGTAGTCCCATGGTTTCAAATTTGATAACGGAAGAAGAGTTATCATCATTAATCCCAAGAGAAGAAAGTAAGGCTTTCCTTTGCAGAGGACAACTCTGAAGTACTTCAAGTGTGGACATTGCACAAGGAGTTTGGCCCAAATCCTTAACAACGGAATATTTCTGGGCAGCTTGGGCATTAGGATTGTTCCCAAAATGCTTTAGGACTCCCTTAGGAATGCGAGGTGTAATTTCAGGTTTATCCATAGGGTTTTCAATATGCAAAGGGCTCTTGGGTGGAGTAGGTTCTTTTCCAAGGTCTGGTTGTGATGAACCATAATCTTTCGCATGAGTCACAACCTTAGCAGCATGTACCATGTTGATGCAACCATGACCAGTATTGGATTCCAGCGGATTTTGTTCTCCACCCGATGCACAATGAGGATCATTGGTCCTTGAGTTCATATTTTGATTATGGGGTAAAGGATTAGTTAGCACAGCTGGGCCCTGTGCTATGAATCTCAAGGCATCTTCCATATGAGGGCACAAGTGAGTGAGGTGGTACTCCTTACACAATTTGCAAGGAAACTTTACCTTACGTTTAGATTGCTTGTCCCCCCAGCATTGTGGACGTTCTTGTCATTAAAATTATCATTTTCATTCTTGTTCCCACCCTTACAATTATTTTTACCCTTTTTCTTATTCCTTTCGGGTTGCTGGTTGCCCTTCTGGTCCGACAATTGTACGGAAATTACACTCGCCGTTTGGGTGGGTTGAGACGAAGCCATGGCTTGTCCCGAAGCGGATTGATTAATAGACAATTGGCTCACTTGTTTCACAATCGAATCCGTAGGTTTGGCACTTGTACAACCCATGATGCCATCAGCATGTGGTCTAGGCTTGATCTTGGGATCAAAACTAGATTGCAGAGCGTTAGGTATAATCTCATACAAAAGTTCGGATTGAGCGTAGATCAAATCCAACTCTTGTGCCCTAAATATTGCTTGTTCCTCGTTTTGGACTTCGGATGTAGAAACATCCTTCGTGATGTAAGGTAACAACAACTTGAGGAACCACTCAAGGAGAAATTCTGGTGGTATAAAGGCTTTAATCAATCTTTTCCATCTATGCCACTCTTGAATATGATTCAAGATATGTGTGGCTTTGTCTTGTCGAAATGTCGACAAGAGTTCTATACCAACGTCGTAACGCATGGGTAGCTTAAAGTGATTGAGGAAAGTCATGGCAAGGTCATTGAATAAAACAAATTCCCCCTTGGTAATTTTATATACCATTTCGCTGCAGACCCGATGAGGGTGCATTGAAATAGCCTTTAACAAAATGAGTTTCTATGTAAGGAATTGGAAGAGCAACAAAGGTGAAAAGTAGTGACATGTTCACTAGGATATTCTCCTGCTTTTCCCTTGAACTTGGGAATGTCCTAAGGAATATTGTTAGGGATGGCCGGCCAAGCCAGGTCATGAGATACCGTATCATTCATAAGTCTCGATAAGTTAGGTAAGTTCAATGTTGCAAGGAAAGGGAGCCTAGGTTGAGCCGGCCTATGCCACGCTCCCTGATAGTTTTGGTTCATATAAGGCTGATTGTTGTAAATACCATGGCCTTGGCCATAATATCCTCCTCCCATTTGACACGTGTAGGGCTGCATGGAAGCATTATGATGTGGTGTACCTTGACTATGCGGTGCTACAAATACATAATTGGAAGAGTAAGTAGGTTGTTGATACCCGTACCCAAAGGGTTGATAGTTTTGTCCATACTGCGGTCCATAAGACTATCCATGAGAAGCTCCATAAGGTGTCCCATGGGATGTCCCATGAGATGCTCCGTAGTTAGGGATATGGGGAACTCCTTGAGATGGACCATGAGACGATCCAGAAACATGAATATGACCTCCTGAGACAACAGGAGGTACTTGAATCTGAGATACTATCATGCGAGCAGTTGCAGTATGAACATGGCTAGTAGTGATATTCCAGCCCGAAGGACCATGTGAATGAGGGGGAGGAAGGGTTGTCCAAAAATGCATTCGAAGGAGTGGGGTTTGAGGATGAAGGGACATGTGAAGGGATGTAAGTGGCGTTCCCTATGGTCACTCGTCTTGGTTTTGGTATCTGCATATGACTACTAACACTAGGTCTAGGACAGACATGAGAGGTAGCTTTCACCACCGGGATGGAAGGTGCAATGTGACTAGTGCTCCCAAATCTCTCTGCATGGAAAGGAATAGGAGTGCCCCTCGGCGTAGTGTTAGGTTCAAATTCTGACTCGGCATGATGTGCCGGATCATGTGCAGGGATATCAGGCATGCCATAACGAACATGACTAGTGCTTGTGGGTTCATGATGAGTCTCGTCGCCTGGAAAACAATACTGACGACCTATGAACGAGGGATCATAACCAGAATGTGAAGGCATTTCCAATGAAGGATCATATACAGGAATATAATCTGCATCCCCAACCTCATGAGGTGGATAAGACATCTCAAGAATCTCATCCTTGTGGTCTCCCATCGTGTGTGAATCAATGTGAGAAGTAGTCCACCTGGACTGTCTGTTTCTCTCTCCCAAAGGAGGAGGAGACGTTGAAGGTGGAAGTCCTGCTAAATGAAGAGAATGGTGAAATGCCGCACCCAAATCCACAATGACTCAAAAATTAAAAAGACTCAATCTAATTACGCAAACCCCAGGAAAACTAGCATGCACATAGCATACACCTATAAAATGTAAAGCCAAATCACAAGCAAACAATGGTAGGATATGTGAGCTCCCGAATGAAGCAGGTATGTCTCGCCTAGGAGAGGCTTGAGACTCCCATACAGAACAAGCGGAGGTTTGTAACCAATTATAGTGGACCTCAGCTTCAACGCATATAGAAACTATGTTTTCCAACCCCTACCTGGCCAGGACACCTACAGAATAACCTCTGCAAAGTACCTCCTCGATAACCTAGGTAAGGCAACTAAGATCACCTCAATATAATCAATGCTCAGGCAGACAGTCGCAGGCAGGATTGACCGTATCGACAGGGTAACAAAGCCCAAAACTCTCAAAAGAGCCCTCATATACAAATACAACCCTGGAATATCTCCGGTGCTACTCAGTTATGACCAGGGGTCATCCCAATCAATAACCGCTCACACTACCTCATGCTTAACTCCCTTGTAAGAGGAGGATCCCAAGAAACACTAATTATATAAAGGAATTTCACACTCTCACCTAGACAGACACATAAATGTTTCATTTAGTGGCCTTGGAGAATTTACTCACAATGAATTATTCCAAGACCCTAAAACCTAATCTTGTTGGTGCACCCTATAAAAGAAAAGAGTGTAATTCATTTTATTATGTGTTGATTTTAATTGGCTTATTACTCAAAAGGGAAAATGGTCGTGCAACTAATGATGTTATGACGCAACAAGAAGTAAAATGCACACCTAAAAATCAATGCAAATGCAATGTGTCGAATGAAAAATGGGGTATGCTACTACGTGAAGTGCAAAATTTTCCTTCAAACAAATATGCAATCATTCCTATATGAAAATATGACTAATACTTCTCCAAGTAAACCTAATGCAAGTACCATGCAAAATGCAAAATGCAACAATGCATAATGATGCAAAAAGCAAATGTTTTTGTATTTTTTGAATTAAAATAAGACAATAAAGCAAAAGTATGACTCTACAACCCCCAGACTCTGCAAGCACTATCAAATAGCACCCAAGCAAAGCACTAAGGTAAAAGAGACCTAATGCACTAATCCCAAAACAAAAAATAGAAAATGAAATGACAAGAACATTCTAAAAAAATTCAAACTAAAAAGCGTCTCTGGTAAGAAACAGAGGTGTATACAGACTCCAAAAGCATCCAAGTAGACTCAACAATAATCCAAACTCACCCAGCAACACTTAATCTTCCCCAAAAATGCAAAACTCAGGGCATATGCGACTGTGTGCAGAAAATCCACGTATATACGTAGATATTCTAGTAAAAATCGCGTGTACATGCAACTATGAAGACAAAACTCGCATACAGGAAGAAAAAGAGATAAAAAGGAAGGTAAATAGACAAGCTAAGAAAAAATTTACTCCTATCAGACACTACTAGGAAAACATGCCCCCAGACCCGACTCAGAAACAGAGAAATTAGAGCAATTCAAGAACGTTGAATGTCGATAAAACCCCCAAAGGAAATGACTAGGAACTCCCCAGTATGGTCACCAATTCTGTTATGGAGAAAACTTCTTATGGCTTGGGGTACCACAATAGATAGATTAATCACAAAAATCAATCCTTTCCCATATGCAAGAGAAATAAAACATGTAACACTAAAGGATCTCAAAACATACCTTATTCCGGATGGTTGATGTGGATCCCCATTGAGCTTTTCCAATCTCGCTTGTATTAGTGATTTTCTCTCTCAACACTCAGCAAATAAGAGACAAGAGACAATGACTCAGATCCACATCAAGGAAAACTCCAAAACTATTTGGCCTTTTGCACACATCCTGATGTACACGGGTTTGAGGGTCATATCCATGTATATACGCAAGAATACGTTTAAAAGCTGTGTATCGCAAATAATGCATATTTTTAGGGATGATCTTGGAAACATCAAAGGTACAAAAATGGTCCATGGGGTCCAAAGAGTCTACAGAGGGACAGGGAAGGCCATAAATGTGTGATCCACCATGTGTGGTAAAATCAGCTGTAACAATATTGTGATAAAAAATGGGGGAGGAACTTATAACATAAAACACGCAAGTATATTTTCTTGAGAAAGTGTAGTTTAAGAGGAAGTACCAATGAGGGAGTATGTGTGATGCAGGAGCATTAAATCTCAAGACCAAATCCTAAATTTTTTATCGGACCTTAAGCTCTAGACATTTTCCCAAGGAGGGGTCAGTTGTAGAGACATTGTAAACTTTCATGTAAAGTATTTTATTTTCCTAGCAAGTCTAGATAGGATAAAAGATCTAATCTGATAGGTGTCAGTAAAGGATGAGGTAGGTAACTAACATGATGTAGGATCATCATGGCATTCCAGTAATGTGATGAGTTGGTCACATGCTGTGGCATATTTTTGGTTGTTTGATGAGACATAGTTTGTTAGCGGCGATAGGAATGATGGCGTATCATGAATCCCTGCATGGAGATCAAGCCACAGGTTGTTTATTGTGATAGGGACGTTTTCATCATGACTTGTAGTTGTTTGTTGTCGGTTACATGACCAATCAATGTAGGAGGTTACAGTTTAGCTTAAATAGGCATATTAGAGAATTGGAGGGGGTTCTACTCTTCAACATTAGAATTCTGAATTTGCAAAGAAAAGGACAGACCTGCGTCTAGTCCCACTTGTAAATATTTTGAATAGACTGAAGAAGATAGCCAAGATGTGTGTTATTTTGTGTTTGCTTAATAGGAAGAGTAGCTGTGTGTTTCTAGTGTTATTAATCTATATGCATTACTGTTTGAACTGTGAATCCGTGAAGAGCCGACTTCGATGATTTTTTGAACATCTGTGTATTTTTGTGAAATTATTGATTTTGATGTTAAATTATTGCTTGAATAGATGAAATAGGTCGTAGATGCATGCATAGAAGTGTTAGGATAATGAATCTTGAAGATTGCAGGATGGATTGATCAATTCTCTGATCAATCAGCACAATACGCATATTTTCTTCCATTAACAAGTTTTGCAAAGAATGAATGGTGGGGATTGAGTCCGTAGACAAGGATTTGACGGTCCAAGAGAGATCCAAAAATGAATTTGCAAGGGCGATAACGGATCTACAAAGATCTATGAGATCTGCATCAAAGAGTAGATCGACGGTTGTGGAGAAGGCTGCAAAGATATGATGGCTAGAAAAGTGGTGGAAGGAAAGTTGCGGGGGAGCAACTTTGGGAAGTTGGTCAGGCATCCTACATCCCACAACCCGCTTGTGGAAAACTTGTTGTGGAAATCCTGTTGCGGAAGCAAAGTTGCGTGGAGGTAATTTTAGAACAGAATTTGGCAGAGGGATAAATTTGGTAATCCTGCTAAGTGTAGGAGCCACTAGATCTTGGAGGTGCTGGTTGGGTTGGTTGCGGTTGATCCCACCTGCACCAATTTTGGTATCAAAGAAAGGAGAAGCTCGTGTAAGAGAGAAGTGTAGCAGCAGAAGCATGGAAGGAGCAAAGAAGAGTGTTTAAGAAGTTCTAGATAAAGGACCTGCATTTCCAAAAGACCAAGTATAGAGAAAGGGCTTGGTGAGGTAAGTTGTAGCAGTGTGAAAGAGAAGTATTATTGCATAGGCTTAGTGCAAGAGGATGGTTGCACGCATAGGCAGAGCAAGAGGTCACAGTAGAGGTAGACCAGTGGTGAATGTAGAAGTTATGGAGGAAATGAGGGAGCTATGAGCACATATGGAAGCCATGGAGACAAACAGACGAAGAGACCTAGAAGTGGGAAGAGAGTAAGTTTACTTCGTGAAGAGATAAAGAACATGAGAACAAGAGGACGTTCTGTGAAGATGAGAAGACAGACCAATAATATTCTGAAAAGAATAAGAGTTTGCATGCAAGTGGAGAAGGGGCTTGTAGCCTGCGCAGTAAGTTATATGCATAGATATCTACTTTGGGAGGAGTGTATGCATGCAAGGGATAGCAGAAGGAGTGAAGACATCTCAACAAAGAAGTCATAATATTTGAATACAGTGATGAAGGAAACTAGTGAGAGTTTATGAGAGAAAGTGAAGTGTGGCCAAGGAACTAGTATTTCAACTAAGGATTGAAGTACAAGAGGACAATTATGTTTTCATGTAGATGAGTTGTGGGAGAAATCCTAGAAGGAGCATAGAGAAGGGCTCAGGAGGGTTCTAGAAAGAGGACTAGTACTTGCCAAAAGACTAAGCATAGATGAGGTTTGGTGAGATGAGGTGTAGCAGGGAGAACTGTTACTACAAAGGCTAGTGCAGCTCATAGAGAGTGAAAGAAACTCAAGAAGTCATAGCAGAGGTTTAGGAGGTAGCCACAAAGAGAGGAAAGAAAATGCCAAGGAAAATGGCATGTGGAGGTAGTTGAGTGATGAAGAGTATGAGAGAGAGAAGGATGAGATAAAATTCCATCTGGAAGTAATGATGGAGCTATTACAGAAGATGGAGGAAGACCAGAGATGTGGTTTTCTTGTGAAAAAGAAAGTTGAAGTGGGATAATCTACAAAGGAGAGGAGAGAAACTGATGACTGCTCAGTATGAAGAAGAGATACTCAAGGCAAGAGAGTGTCTGAGGGAAGTCTTGAATACCGAAGCTTCAAGTGAGACCAATAGGTCTCAATGTTTTGAAATTGTTATTTTGTATATGTCTATAGGTACAATGAATGAGAAAATGCAGTTTGCTAATGTTGTCATAAAGAATGAAGGGGGTGGGCAGAACTTCAATTTTGTTCAGAGAAATGATGAGACAATTGTGTCTCATGCAAATACACTTACACATAGAGAAGAAGGTGATGCTTTTTAGCATACTGTGAAAGCTGAAAACCAGGAAGACTTGGCATATGATGATGACCAAGAATTGAAAGAGACAAAGGAGGATATTAATCATTCATATGTTATGCTTGGGGAAACTAAAAAGAAGGTTATTGAGGATTTTCTGAATCTTGTAGCAGACTTGGGACAACAAGAAGATTTGATGATTGAGTCATCAAATAAGACCATTGAGTCTTGTGGGTTTAAAGATGACAAATTGAATGTGTTTGCAGGTATTGTAGAAGAAAATCCATTTTATGGAATTGTCATAAGTGAAGCTGAAAGTTATCTGGTAAGGCATAATGAGGAAGATGTTAAGCATAAATACACAGTGCTTGAAGAAGATGACAAGGAGATGTTATTGCTAGAGAACATGTTAGAGAAATCTGAGTCTAATTGGGCATGGAAACCTTAGGTAAACAAGCTATGTTTTAATATTTTTTATGAAGAGATGAAGTACCTTGAGGGGTGCATAGGCAAAGATGAAAGTGTGAAATATTTAGTCAGTCTAGATGGACAGATGAAATTGTTGTCAAGCAACGAAAAAGGAAAACATGAGTTATTGCAGCAGAAGTAGTCTATAGAGTCCTTAATTAATCAAGGCAACAATATTATTGGGGAAGAGACAGTCATGTCTCATGAGAGGGAATTTGTTCCTGCTGAGGACAAATAATATTTTGTTTACTTAGAGATTCAAGTTAAGAATGATGGACAAGCCTTTGGGACTGTCACAAGAACAGAGAATCAAAATTCTATTCTAACAGAGAGAGATGAGATAGTGTCACAAAAAACTTTGGTTGGTGACCAGAAAGAAGAAAGCCATAAGGAAGAAAGTGAGGCTACTATGTCTCAAATTGGAGATGAAACAGTCTTGGGACTGAGGAGGACTGAATTGGCTGATAGGAATAGTTAAAGAATTGAAGGGAAATTACTGAGATTGTCAAGACAGAGGCAGAGAAGAGTTTTGTTGACACATAAACGCATCATATTGAAGAAGTACTTGAAGGAAATCAAATAGTAAATGAATGGCTGAAATGCTTGCTAAAAGCATTTGAAAAAGAGGAAGAAGTTGTAGTTAATAAAGGAGAAGTGTCTCATGTTGTAAGAGAGACAAGAGTAGATATTGGTTCACAGCTCTATGATGTGTTAACTAGTATGTAAGAAGGACTGATTGATTATGTTGCTGCAATCAGAGAATTGGAAAACAATTTACTTTTTGAAAGTAAATTTGCAGGCATAGAGCATGAAAAGGATATTGCAGAGGGAGATGCTTATCCAAACATACAAGAAGTAAGGGTGGAGGTAGTATCAAGAGTAGTGTCTAGAAAAATACCGAGAGCAATATCTGGGGCAGCATTTGGAAAATTTTCAAGAGTAAAAGTGGAAATTCAACCAAGGAAGGATAAATAATAAAATCAACAGTTTAGTGATGAGTGGACAAAATGCAACAAAGTGCAGTGGCAGGGTAAGGAAAACAAAATTAGTTTGCAGCAGCAAGCTGCGCTGGAATGTGCCATAGGTGAACTATGGGAGTTAATGCAAATGACTAAGGAGAAATACAACAGAGAAAAGGGAACAGTCCAATGTGGAGATGATTGGGAAGTTAAGAATACTGAAGGAAGAGATAATGGAGAACTACAAAACAAGGTGTGGAAGCCTCGAAGGTTACAACCAGCAAGACATAATGACAGTAAAGATTTTGAAAGATTGTAGACTAAAGTTTGGGATCTAGGAAGACATAAGCTGAAGATGCATAATCAGGATATCATGTCTTCTTTCTACTTTGGGAGTATGATGCAGGAGCATTGGCTCTCAAGACCAACTACTAAATTTCTGATCAGACCTTAAGCTCTAGAAGTTTTCCCAAGGAGGGGTCAGTTGTAGAGACATTGTAAAATTTCATGTAAAGTATTCTATTTTCCTAACAAGTGTAGATAGGATAAAAGATCTAATCTCATAGGTGTCAATAAAGGATGAGGCATGTAACTAACGTGATGCAGGAGCATCGTGGCATGCCAACAATGTGATGAGTTGGTCACATGATGTGGCATATTTTTTGTTGCTTGATGAGTCGTAGTTTGTTAACGGCGACATGAATGATGGTAGATCATGAATCCATGTGTGGAGATCAAGGCACATGTTGTTTATTGTGATAGGGATGTTTTCATCATGCTTTGTATTTGTTTGTTTTTGGTTATAGGACCACTTAGTGTAGGTGGTTACAATTTAGCTTAAATGGGCATATTAGAGAAGTAGAGGGGGTTCTGCTCTTCAACATTAGAATTCTGAATTTGCAAAGAAAAGGATAGACCTACGTCTAGTCTAGCTTGTAAATATTTTGAATAGACTGATGAAGAGATTCAAGATGTGTGTTTGTGTGCTTGATTAATAGGAAGAGTAGCTGTGTGTTTGTAGTGTTATTAGCCTCTATGCATTTACTGTTTGAATTGTGAATATGTGAAGAGCCGACTTCGATGATTTTCTGAACATTTGTGTATTTCTGTGAAATTATTGATTCAAGTGTTAAATTGTTGCTTGAATAGATGAAATAGGTCATAGATGCATGCATAGAAGTGTTAGGCTAACAAATATTGAAAATTGCAGGATGGATTGATCGATTTTCTGATCAATTAGCGTAGTATGCAGATTTTCTGCCATTAACAAGTTTTGTAGAGAATGAACGATGGGGATTGAGTCTGCAAATGAGGATCTAACGATCCAGGAGAGATACGTAACAGAAGTTGCAAGGGTGATAACGGATCTACAAAGATCTATGAGATCTACATCAAAGACTAGACCGACAGTCGTGGAGAAGGACGCAAAGATTTTACGGCTGGAAAATTTGTGGGGGAACAACTTTGGAAAGTTAGTCAGGCATCCTGCAGCCCGCATCCCACAACCCGCTTGCGGAAATATTGTTGCAGAAACGCAGTTGCGGAGAGGTAATTTTAGAGCAGAATTTGGTTGAGGGCTAAATTTGGTAATCCTGCTAAGTGTAGGAGCCACCAGATCCTGGAGGTGCTGGTTGGGTTGGCTGTGCTTGATCCCACCTGCACCAAGGTGGGAATTTTTTATTCTGATGCTATGTTTTGTGTTGATGTGTTTGCAAGTATGGAATACGAACAATATGTAAATGGTGTTGAATATTATTAGGAAGACAACAATTACCAACAACCAAGAATTAAGTTTAGCATGTCCTTGAGAGGATAAGATAAAGTTGGTCTAAAGTTTGTGTGAAACTTTGCAATGTGAATGCTAGATTTTTTTAGGATAATAGATAAAGAATTTTTTACTGCACAACAATCAAATGCATTCAAGGAATGACAATAGTACTTGAAAATAAATATGTGACAATAAAGTACATCATCATGAGGTGGAAGTGGGTGGTTAACAATGATGGTTTTATGACATACATTGAGAGGTGTTGTTACGAATTTTTTTCTAAAAAAACATGGAAAAATTGTTTTAGATGAACATACACTATTATGAAGTGTCATTTCCACAAAAAGAAAAAACTAGAAGAAAAATAGTGGGTGAACATGCATAGTTAATCTAAAGAAGATCATTCCATCAATAGAGATGACAACAAATAGTTTGCAACAAAAGAGTGGTTCATTGTAAGTGTATTAAGTGTGGGTGATGGTGCAAGAAAGAATGGAGGATATTGAGCATGTCTTAAATTAGATTATAAATATAAATATCAAGACTAAAGTGGAGGAATTTCCAACATGGGATATGGGACACCAAACTAAGATACTCCAATAATCATATTATTTCAACAATGAAGGAATCAAGGAGTAAGGTAAAATATTCAAGATGAGACATGCATAATAGTAAATGGTATAGACTATGGAGCATGAAGGATAAAAAGAGAAAGAAGAGGTCCAAAAAATGGTTGTAAATTTATCAATAATCATGTGACCAATATCCTCATGTCCTTTTGTACCAAGTAAATATGATACAAGAGCATCCCTCATGTATGGATAATATTTCTAACCCAAATATATTTCCCTTCCAATTGTCTAGTTTGTTAAATTCTAGTGATAATTCATATTATGAAAAAAGGGGGAAAACCACAACATAGATATCCATGCATAGTCTAGAAGAAATGAAATTGATGTGTTTTCACCAATGCACAACACAACACATTTTTTACTTGGAAACGTGGATACCTAGTATGTCCCAATCTATATTTATAGATACAAATGCAAATGTGAAAGTTGTAAATGAAATTTGTGCACCTACATGAGATGAGGCACTGCTTGACTATTGCATCATCAACCATAAGAAAAGTTTCTCTTAAAGGGAACTCCCTTGATTAATTTGTACACTAAATATTCATTTGGACAATAAGCCCAAGATAGGGTATGTCAGTAATAGGGCATTAGAAAAGGTAAAGGACATGGACTGTAGAAAGGTCTCTATGGGTGTCCCGAGTTGACATGTGCCTCTAGCCTTATCTAAACAAGAGCATCCTAATGAACCCAAATAGAGAAATGATAGATGGGATCCCATAATGGTTAATCCCCATCTCATTGTTGAAGGATAAGGTGCTTCTCCTAAAACAAGTTTTGTATGAGAAACTTCCTAATTTAACCATTCACTTTGGCTAGTTGATATGTTCAATTTGTGTTTGTCACTACTTCCCCTGTGTTGGAGGAAAATTAAGACTAGGGTTCTTTCACGGTGGCAAACAAAGGTACCATTGTAGTCTAGTGTGCTCGAATTTTCAATCCCCTAGAGGAGAAGGTATCACCTGAAGCACAACCTAGACCTGTTTAAGATAAGGATTGTTAACTACGAGGATGAACTAGAAAAAATACGCTAATTCAGTATACTAAGACATATATTCATCATGTAAACACATATACGTTCATGGAAGAGATTATGCAAAGAAAAGAACATCATCTACATCTATAGCATAAAGCATCTAAACAAAAATTTAAGACCCCAATAAATACTCATTTGTATTATTATATTAAACTTTCATACAATCAGCTCAACAATATTAACATTTAGTTTGTGGAATTTCCCATTACATATACATAACAAAACCCACAATCCCATGACTCAGATACATAACCTAAAACTCATCAAACATTGAAGTATTTTCCCATTGATGATATTTTTCTTTGCTATCCTTCTATTGAACTACATTTTCTTCTCTTCGACTCCCTCCTTGCTTGCTTTCCTTGTTCCCTTTTATAGTTGGGGGAGTGGATCCAATGTAGTTGCGGTCTCCAACTATTTCTACAACTTCTATCTTATTTTCCACTTACCTTTCACGACTATGGACCTTTCCAAAAATGAAGGATCCAACAAGCCCCAACTGCAACTGTTGACTCACCCTCAAGTCAGATCTTCTATGTTCTTGAAGCTTGCATATATTTTAGTGTTGAATCTTCAAACGAAGGAGCTGAATTGGGAACTTATGTGATTGTGTGACTTTTGAACACTTCAAATTCTTCTACTAAGTTCTTCTATTTTCCCATCTAAAGGTTGGCACCTGCTATGAAATCTTGATATTTCTAATTGTTAGGCATGGTAGGATTCTTGTCCTACATCTATGTGCTTTCTGCATATGAAAATTAATCCAAATAGTGTACTTGGGTGTATGTTGATTGTGCAATAATATTGAGCTCTCACATGGTCTTCTTCATAGTAATTACCTGGTCATGAATTTGGTTTAACTCATCGTCAAATTATTGATATTCTCAGTACTTGTGCTATTTCTCCACTGAGTTCATGATTGTCTTTGTGTCATCATTGAGTTTGAGCTTTCACGCAAGGATATGAACGTGATTTTTTTGGTTCCTAGTTTCTATAGCATCTACCAACTGGATTCTATATGCATTGTATTCTTGCTAGAGTGTGTGGTGCTCATTCTCAACCCAAGCTAATCTACATTGAATTCTGTTGCGGTGCTTCAGATTTTCTCAAATAACTATCGCGCTGTGTACCTTGACAAACTTGGTATTATGATACCTAGATGAAGTGGAAATAAATGCAGTCAATTGGAAATGGAATGTCCTGGTTTTTTGAGTGTCTAGCTATCAACTTCCTTTTGCGATACCTAGTGCTATATTATCCCTTATTGTGTGGCTTCACTCAAAAAGGGTGTGATATTTATTTGTTTTTGGAATATCCAGAGAATGGCATGGTAGTGCTCCAGATTTTGTACAAGCTATGCACTAATGTGATTGTATTGAAGTCTCATATATTGTATATGAAGGTGGAGGAGTTGCATGTTCCTTTTTCATTTGTTCTCTTTTTGTCTCTTCCATTGGAGTATATTCAAGTTGTCCCATCTCTTCATTCTTTCTCTCTAATTGCAGTTGATCAACCTACTGTTGTTCATCATCACTAGTGTTGTTGGCTAACTACCACATTGTTTATAGTAAAGGATTCTCTATTGTTTCTCCTAATGTTACTAGCGAAGAAGTAGCTTTTTGTTCCTGCACTTCTTCCTAGGTGCTCTATTGTCTTGTTCTAGTTTCTTGTAGAAATGGTTCTCCAAGGATATTATGAATGGAGGTGGGGGGTTCTTTTGGAATATTGATGTTGGGGGATTTATTTTGTTGTCCTTGGAAGGATTTAATAGTTTCTTAGACAAAACCAAGAGATTTTGTTGTTGGGAGAGGAAAGGATGTAGAAGTGGTTGGAGGGAAAGAAGAAGTGGGGACGGATTGTGTTTGTGTAAAAATAGGTAAAAGGGTGTATAGATAAGTGATAACTGTAGGGGCAGGAAGTTATGGAAGGGTTTTGGTGTGGTGGTAGGGGGTTTGGTTGTGGGGGTTCTAGGGATGTGAGGTTATTTGGAAAGACCTAGTAGGGAAAGGTAATCTTTCAAGATCTTACTGGGAATGAGAGTGTTATCAAAAAATTTTAAATATTTTGTGGAATGGGAGTAGAAGTGGGGGTTGTTAGGAGAGTGGATTTATGGTTATGGGATCTATTGATGATACCTCAAGTTTGGTATATGCTTTACAAATTTTCTTGAAGAAAATAATGATGTTAGAAAAATGGATGCAGTACCTTTGTGCATATTCATGATACTTATTTCCAAATAGATGGTGAATTCATGATTAAATGTTGTGGGGATTAGGTATTAAGGTAGAACATTTTCCTTAAAATTTTATGGGTCTACTCCCTGTGAACATTTGAATGTATGGTCTCTGTCTACACCAAACCAAATTTTGGCCATGTAGTTATTTGAGAGATGTCTTGGAATGCAAACAATGGAAATAGATAACAAGTCATTATACCATTACCAAATGTGTGTCATTGAATGGAGAATTAGTGAAAACTCGAAGACTCTTCCATGGATCAAACTGCTTTTCTTCAACTTGTCTATTAGCAGGGGGTGGAAAACTACATCCCTTTGTTGGTTACCACTTCCACATGGTAAATGCCAAAAGAAAGTACCCAAAAATGAAATAGCCTCCTAAGTTATGTGTACCTTTGTCAGATTGAAATAAATCATCCATTAAAATAGGTACACCAATTCAGCTAAATTCCTTAGACACAAAATTCTGCAACTAAAATGGTTTCTAGGGTGTATTCCCCTTTGGTTTACTTTCTCATTTCCTGATCGACAATGATATCAAATGAAATATTGACTTAAGGGTTGTTGATTTACACAATCAAAACCCCATTTACTCTATGCTTGGATCCATAGCACTCATATAGGATCAGTTATGTGCAAGTTATACTCCTCTTGTGCTCCCCGTTAAATGATGTAAAGACATCCTCGTTGGTCATGGGTAGTCCTGTCAAGAAGTGGATGTCATCAAAATGGATTGGGTATTGGAAATCGATCCATAATGAATGGTCATGTACCCTTTGAATCAGAAATTTTGTGCATTTGATCGCTTCATTAGTGGTGCCAACAAATAGTAAATCTTTCAGGTTCATCAGCGTGGAGTTTTGTGGTAGCTCAAAGGATAGATTCTAGGTGGAAGCAACATTCCTAATGTTGAATATGACATAGTTTATATAACACTTGGATTTCATATCCAAGTATAGGTTCCTATATGGTCTGGTCAATTTTTCCCTATAAGTCTCTAAGGATTTCAATCCGAGAATCAAGGGACTCTATCTCATGCGGTTCTTTCTATTTGGTCTAGGCCTTGGTGAAAAATACCTTTCCCATGTCTACTAAGAAGCACTAACACACAAACTAAAATGAAGGTTGGGTGGTGATTCTGTGTTCACGGCACTCTGTTGTTGGAAAATGCTCTAGCTTTAGGAATGATGAGGTCTCATAAAAACAAAGTGATTGGCGTCTCAAGGGTAAGGTGATTTTATCACTTTGCTTGTGACAAATTGGAGGATTTGACACTTCATTAATGATGGAAATAGTGGTATCTAAATTTAAATGGAGAGATCGGGTTCACATGGGTGGTTGTAAGTGTGGTTTATTATTGTCTTAATTTCTCTTTGAATCATTCAAACTAGCTGGTGTGCCCCCACTTCTATACAAGGGAGAATGGGTTCCTTGACCAAAATGGTGTAGTTTATCTAACTTAAACTTGAAAAGATTACACACATGACACACAAAATTGAAACTATCCCTAACACAAACCACATCCAAAATTGTGATACTAGCTCCTATTTTACATCAATCCTCGTGACAGGAGTGTGGTCGTATGGAATTAATGAGAAACATTGTATGGATTCAAGCATGCAACATCCATCCATCCTTGTTTAATAAATCTATCTAGTTGTGCAAGCTTATCATAACCATAGTCTCAGAAATCCACAACCATAAATGGTCCCCACCAATTCATTTGAAGCTCTCCTGGATTCTTTAAGAACTTGTTGTCATATAGAAGGACTTTTGATGTGGCAGTATGCCATGGTTTTTAGTGTTCTTTCTACACTTTTGCATGATAATCGACTAAAAAGTGGGATTCTTCAAATTCCATTAATCTGGATAGCCTTTCCACAACTAAACCTTCCTTGTTCATATGAGTTTCATGTGTGATGTATAGGCCAGGAACGATAAATTTATCTGGAACTATTGAATCTTGTCTATCTACCAGTTGGAACAAATTGTGCTTATGTAGTTTCTTTGTAGTGATTATTTATATCCATAGGACTGCATGAACTCTTTTTTCTTAGTTTACACAACATACCTTGGTTAAGAATGTTTCCAAGATTTTTTTGAAGGCTTAATTGTGCCATTTTCTTGTGGGTGACATAGATTTCTCTTATGGTGTTGTATTAGAAACCCCTTTGCCAAGGATGCAATGGTGGTGTTTATGAAGTGCATACCTTAGTCACTTTTGAGGCATATGGGGTATCCAAAACAATTAATTCTATTCTCATATATGGATCGAGTTTTTCTTTCAAAGGAACAATCTTGTACCGACATCTTTTCATCCCATTTTGTTGAATAGTCAGTTGTGATAATGATGTAGTGATATTTTGAATACTTCGCATGAGGATTAATGGGGTTAATAAAATCAATTTCCCACTTCTCAAATGGTTATAAAGCATGTCTTGGGTGAAGTGGGAGATCATCCTAATGGGAAGGTTTCTCAACTCACTGAAAAACATCACACACTCTAGCTTAGGCTTTGGAATCCTTAAACATGGTTGGCCACCGCAATCTTGCTTGCAAGATCTTCCTTCCCATTGTTTTTTTCCAATGTGAGTTCCCACAACAACTATGTAGCAATCCCATAAGATATCATGTATTTCATGATTCAGTACGCAGTAACATACAATTCCATTTGTTCCCAATTTGTATAGTTCTCTTGCAAGTAATTGTTATTCCATAGTTTGTAGAAATGTATGGCATTTCTGAATTGTGGTATAGTCATTAAATGCTTTTCCTATTGTTAGAAACAATTAAATTTCTTCTAGGTGGTATGGAACAACTTCAACTTGAAACAGAAACACATCAGGTAGTTCATCATCGAGCGATCCTTTAGCTTCCCCTATCTCAATTCTTGAAAAATGATCATGTTCACGACTGTGCTTTCTTGGTTTGAGAATTGCTTCAAAATAAAATTCTTGAAATAAAAGAAACCATTAAAAAATTGTCCTTCTAAAATGGATTTATTCACAAGATACTTGAGAGGTGAATGATCTATGAAAACTCTTGAAGTGTCCTCCTAGAAAGTAGTGGCATAATTTTTGTAGAGAATAAATCATCACCAATCCTTCTCTTTCTATGGTTGTGTAGTTTCTCTCAACTTGAGATAGTTTGTTGTTGGCGAATTAAATGGGATGATTAATTTCTCCTTTTCTCGGTTGAGCTAACAAAAATCCAAACGCAGTGACTAATAAATCAACATATACATGAAATTCCTTTAAACAGTTAAGGAATGTAAGGATTGGGGCATTGACCATTTTTTCTTTTAATATTGCAAAAGTTTGTTCACAGTTTTCATTCCAGTTGAATGTTTCCATCTTCTTTAGGAGTTGCTCTAGCGGAGTTGTAATAGAGTCATTGTTGCAAATGAATCATCTGTAGTATCATGTGTGACCCAAGGTTGATCGTAGGTGCTTCACATAAGTCGAGGGTGGAAAGTATACAATGACTGTGGTTTTTGTAGGATTTACTAAAACTATGTCATAACAAACAATGTGACCTAATAAGTTGACAAAAGGGACACAAAGACCGCATTTCCACAAGTTCAAGGACATATTCATTTGGAAACAGTGGTCCAACATTAACCGAAGTAAGTAAACTATAAATTGTCCAGTCATCCAAATAGACTTCTAGGAATTTATGAAGAAATTATTTGAAAGTCGGTATTACAATTCTTGAAAAGATTGTAGGTGCATTATTTAGTCCAAAAGTCATATCATTATAAGCAAAGGATCCCAATTCCATAGTGAATGTTTTCTTTTTCTTATCTTTTTCCATGATTTGTAACTATGATATCCTGAGAATCCATTTTTAAAATCATAAGCATTGTTCTCGACTACTTGGTCTAGTACTTCATTACTATATGGTGTTAAAAATGGATTGCGAACACATGTAGATTTAAAGCAATGATACTCGACATAAACTCTGATATCCTCAATGCCCTTCTTTCTCTAAATTATGATTGAGCTAATCAAATCAGATTCAAGAAAATGAAGCCAACATTCAACATGTAATCAATTTTCTTCTTCACTTTTTCCTTAACCTGGGGATTCAACTGATAGTGTCAATGTTTCACAGGTTTGGCATTAGGTTTAAACATGATCCTCATATTACCTAGATCACCTTGTATTCCTTCAAGTTTTGTAAAACTTTGCGAGAATAAATCTTCATTTTCTTTCAAGAGTGATGTGATTTCTGACACCTCATATTCATCCCACTAGTATCATATGGTTTCCATATTTGGTTTTTCGTCTGCACCAATATTTACCTTTAAAAAGTACAAGGGTTACATGTATAAACCTCCAACTTCTTATAGATTCTTCTATTGTACTTCGCAGGATCCTTGGTTTCTAATTTATCTTATGGAATTAAGAAACAATGCTCTTAAATTCTAAGATACAGTGTTCTTAGTAGGTTTATGCAGCCACACTTGATTAATGGGATGGTGGGGCAATTTCTTTGTGGTATTCAAGGTAATGGCTTCAAATCTCTTCAAATCTCTATACTATTTGGTGTAGAAAACATTATGCATACCAAATTTATTTTTCAACTTGATGTGTATTTTACCATAGATATGATGTATACATCTACAACAACTTGTTTTGTGTACAAAATCACATTATATAATACCAATGACTAACATACTATTGGAGTTTTGGTATGAAAATAAAATTTCAAATCAAATTTGTATTTGTTATGTGATCTAATCCGTTATGTTGATTTCCATCCTTGGGCTCTAGGAAAAGCATGTGATGTGTGACAACTTCAATATTTATAACCAACTTAGTGCATGGTAAAATCATTGTGGTGTAAGAGGATGATTGTATTAATGAGACTCATTCAAAAAATCCTAATGGATGGTCCTACAAATTCTAAAATATCAGTTTCCTTTGCTCTCGAATATACTTATTGAAGTCCTCTATCCTTACTTTGGAGGGACTATAATTTAAAATGGTGTCCCTAGCTATTATTGACAGAATGTGACGATCTAATATTTGGCCATATCATAACAATCTACAAAAATTGATTAAACATCTTAGAAACCATATTCCACCATAATTACTCAATATTGACACCTTATATATACGATTCCAACAAGTCCACTTAGGTTTTGGGGGAAAATGGTTCTAGAACAAATAAGGAAAAAACTTCAAATTGGTCTAATCATGAGACTACTCGATTGAAAACATTGAATTATGAAATTTATGATTTCACTCTCATCCCATAGATATGCCATCACAAGGTGTACGCAGGTTATAGGTTGTAGGAACCTTGTTTACATTCAATAATAGAGTCCAAGGCATTCATGGAATCGAGACTGTACTTGGTATCCAAAAAAGTAAGAAGAGTTTAACGAATCCAAAATGGGCAAGATCGTCTAAAAACTTCTCTCAATTTTTTTCAAATGGATCTTATAAAATTGAATTGGTTTGGGCACCCAAAAAATAGATGGAGATCAAGAGCTTTGCTAGGAGGCATTAATAAGGCATCCATTTGTCACCTGACACCTACAATGGTTCATATGTAGGTTTTCCTGTCGAAAATAAATAATTTTTTGAAATTTCCTTGGTGTGACATGTGATGATGTCATACATGAATTTTAGGGAAAACTGCCTTGATATCATGCTCGAAACCTATACCATGTCAACAAATTGTATATTCATTTTTTTTTTCATAGGAATCTTTATATAAGAATCGACACTTTTTTGTTTTGCATAACCTAACTGTTTGATGATTTTGCTCGTTTCAAGAGAATTTTCCTACATGAATCTGATAAAAATATTTGAGATTTTAAATAACAGTGTTTAAATTTGCTTAAGGATGGTGTCCTGAGGTATTTGAGGGTTTTGAATCCATATATGCATTTAGAAACACAATTTGAACAAAACAGAATCCATATTTAAAAAATAAATTGTTGGATTTCGATCCAAAACTTGTCGGATTGATGAAATCGCCAAATTTTTAGACTCCTTTATTTTTTTAACGATAGATAGGCTTGATTGGTGGATGGTCAACCACTACAAGAAGGCATGCAATAAGAACCTTATAGCGCAACATTCAATGTTGCAGCTGTGGGGCATACCAACTATTGGATTGAGAGGATCAAATCCAACTATTAATATGCCCCACAGCCGCAACATTAATTGTTGTGTTGCGGGATTCTTATTGCATGCCTTACCAAAATGGAACAATTAATGCTACAGTGGAGGGGCATACCAATGGTTGGATTGATAGGATCAAATCCAACAGTTGATATGCCCTGTAACCACAACAATAATTGGTGCACTGCGAAGTGATTTTTGTATGATCTACTAGGAACGAGTGTTAAAAAATGAGTGAAGGTTTTAACCCATTGGGTGACAGCTTGTAACCCACTAGAGGAGAATAGAGTAGTGTCACTCTTTGACGGCAGATGGGCCTAGAGCGGTGGATGGTCGACCACTACAAAAAATGTGTGCTCATATGCATGTCCCTTCGGTTTTCCTTTTGTTGGCCGCATGTCCTTTTGACCTGTCCCTTAAATTTTCATTTAGCTGGTCATTTTCCATGTGGTTATTGACCCCCTGCAATGTATAGTTGTGCACCGAAATCTATTTGGACTCTTTGTACTCTAGAACATTTCCTTTTGACTCAGGAGTCGATACATTGTCTTGTTGTGGTTGGTGGTCGGTCACTACGAAAACGTGCATTCAGACCTAAGAAAAAACATGGAAAAGGTTTGGTGTTGATTGCTATATTGATATTCATCGCATCAAAGTGTTTTCCATTACAATTCTCTACAATTTCTTTAGGGCCTAAGAGAGTGTTAACTAGGTCTGGAATTTGATGGTCCACAGGAAGTTTTTTCCATTCTATCATGTATTTGACAGGTAAGTATGAAATGAGCACCTCAACAACAACAACTAAGATTTTTTTTAAAAACTCTATTTGATGTCTATGAATTTTGACACCCTGTTAGAAATTTTAATGCTTGTGACACCTACTATACCGTAGCATGTAAATTTTAGTAATTACCTTAGCCATTGTGTTGGGCCTAATTCTACACTACTCTATGATTGCTCGCAATTACTTGGCCAGTGTACTAGCCCACTCCTGCATTACTATGCCTATGTGCTGCTCCTTCAAAATATTTAGATTCTACACCTTGGGCCACGAGTTGACAACATTTTATGTTTTATATAATTAATACTTTCCAGGTTCCTCGCAAGTTGCCTACTTCCCAATACCAATTTCTTTCAATGCACGGGTCATCTTTTAAATCAATGAGGAATACTATCCCCCAGTGGGGACCTTGGAAGATGGCCATTCTGGTTCTCAACACTGCTGACTCTTGTAACCTTTGGTTTAGGGCTTAATCGTTAGGATGGATTTCCGGACATAGGAATGAACAAAAGGAAGATTGTATAAGTTTTTATACACCATGTGGCATGTGGCAGAATGAAATTTATGGATGAGAACAATCAAATTCTTTTTTTTGAAAGATTAAAAGAGTCGATCAAGTGCCATTTTATGAACATAATCAGTAAAGCTTTACCACAATTCAAGAAAAACACTCCAATAAAAACTTTATAATATTTTCTTTCTTGCAATTGATTTCATGGTGGCAGTCGTTTTTCCCTTTGTTATAGTTGATTTTACCACACTTGGTAGATCATGTTTTTATGGCCTTCCTTGTCCCTATGCAGACTCTTTGGACCCCCTTTGCTCAAAATAAACTTTGACGATCCAAGAAATAGCTTAAAAAAGCCCTATTTATTTCTATACGTGGGTTTCCAGCTTACAGGTTACGTGTACACACAACTTGTCCCACTATGACCCGCATACATCTTGAAATGTGCCCCAAAATAAAATATTTGGAGTTTTCCTCAATGAGTCATGAATATCTTGATATTTGGACTTCTATATTCCCGGAAACACTCTGACTCGACCATTCACTTCCTATTGAAGGGCTATATATTGAGCCTCTTGGATGCATTAGAGGAGGAGAACTTATGAGAGAAAGGAAATTATAGTGGATTTGTGTCACATTCATACATGCTTGATTCTGCATCCCTTTTTCCTTTTGAGAACACATTGTTTCTCTTCCCAATATTTCCATTGTCTTGTGAGCTTTCCATGGATATGGAGGATGGAAGTAGTGGAGGCCCAGGTGGAGGACTCGGTCTCTCAATTTCAACGAGGTGCTGAAAGAGTTTGTCACTTGTATCTATGTTTATTATTAATATAAATATCCATTTCTCATCCATTGTATGTGCGTAACTATGAATATTATTGTCCATGGATGTAGTTTTCTTGATTTATACATATTGGATTTATACATGTTAGAGTAGGCCTAATGCTTAATATCTATCATGCTTGTATGTTTTGATTTTGTTGAGAATGAAATGTAGGTGCAAGTGTGGTTGAAAAGCTCAATGGGGATCTACTACAACCATCTGGAATAAGGTGCGTTCAGTATCCCTTAGTGTTAGCATTGTTTATCTCTATTTCATATGGAAATGGATTGATTTCTGGTGTCATACTGTTTGTTGTGGTCTACCTCAAGCCATAGGAAGCTTTCTCTGTAACAAAATTGATGACTCCACTGGGGACTTTCCTTTTTGTTGGGGTTTGGGTGCATGGTGTGCTTGAATTGCTTTTTGTTTCTCTTTGTTTATGTGTGATGTTTAGAAGTGTGTTATCCCATTGGTATCATGTTGAAGTAATTTGAGTCTTAGCTTTCCTTTTTACTACCTTCCTCTTGTTGTACGCAGGTCATAGATGTATAAGTCGTGTATACACGCGGGCTGTAACACTTGTAGTCACGTATACATACGGATTTTATGTGAACAGTCACGTATACTCCTCTTTTTGGGTGAGAAATTGATGTTTGAGAGATGTTGGGTGGGTTCTGAGTGTTGTCGAGTCTTCTTGGGTGCTTGTGATGTCTGTTTACTGCTTCTGTTTTGGTCAAAGACCTCTTTTATTTTCTTTTTAGTTAAAAGTTGTTCTTGTCAGTATTCTCCCTTTTTGTTTTGATATTAGTGCATTAGATCTATTTTATCTCAGTGTCCTGCTTGGCTTCTATTTGATAGTTGTTGCAGGGTCTGGGAGTTGTAGAGTCTTTTTATTGCATTTCCATATCATTCATTATAAAAGTACAAAAATATTTTTATTTTTGACATGCTTGTGCATTGTGCATTTGCATGAAAATAGTGCTTGCATTAGGTTTGCTTAGCTCAATAGTGATTAGGCTTTCATATAGGGAAAGGTTGCATTCACATTTGAAGGAAAATTTATGCATCTCATGTCGTGGCATATCCTTTTTTCATATTCAAATATAAATTTCACTTGCTATTTTTTGTTAGGTGTGCATATTTATTTCACTGTTGAGTCATAACATCACTAGTTGCATGATCATTACCCATGAGTAACTACATCCCTTAAAATTAACGCTTAACATAAAATTGATTACACTTTTTATTTGATAGAGGTGCACCAATAAGCTTAGGTTGTAGAGTCTTGGAATAAGCTGTCGTGGGTAAATTTTTCCAGGACTACAAAACAAAACAATTAGGTGTCTATCGAGGTGAGAAGAGAAATCCTTGATATAATTACTGTTCTCAAGAGGCTCCTCTTATACAGGAGTTAAGAATAGGCAACATACACGTTTGTGGTGGGGATAGCCCCTTGCCACTCTCTGTGCAGCTGCAGAGACATTTCCAGGATCTTTTTCCTATCTGGGGAATTTTGAGGTACCTTTGGTGCTTTCAAGCTTCGAGCTTTGTTACCTTGCCCATATGTTAGATCCCTCCTGTGACTGTCTACCTAAGTATTGGTTATATTGGGGCGACCTTAGTTTCCTTACCTAGGTATCATAGGGGGTACTTGTAGAGGTTATTCTATGAGTGTCCTAGCTAGGTAGGTGTTGGACATCACAGTTTCTTTATGTGTTGAAGTTGAGGGCCACTATAATTTATTACACGCCTCTGCTTGTGGTGTATGGGAGATTCAAGCCTCTCATAGGAAAGACATACCTGCTACATTTGGGAGCTCATTTATCCTCCCTATGACTTATTTGCATTTGCCTTAGATTTTCTTAGGAGTGTGCTCTTTTTGCGCTATATTTCCTTAGGGATAGTAATTTAGTTGAGTCTTGTTATTTTTTTGGAGTCATCATGGATCGAGTTTTGGCACTCTGTCGATATCGATGCTTGACATGGATTTATCCTTGTGGTTCTCGTCCTCTTCTTGGGAATAGGATTAGAAATTCTAGGTGAGTTTATACACACTGTGATTCACACATCGGTATCATCATGAGTACTACATCTGAGACTACATAGATCCCTCCTTCTCCATCTTCCAGGATGGGGAATTTTTTTGTGTCTGTACTTGGGACTCTGGTTGATACCGAACCTCACATAATAGGTACTTCGTATAATGCACGACCCCAACTGCCAAACTTTGCAGTTGATTTTCGAAGGAATGCCTCGCAAATTTTGAGTAGTGAGACTCATCATATTCCTACTAGCTTAGGTCTCTTTAAGTATGGCATGCCAGACCTTACTAATACTTTTCCTTCATCAACCATTGATCTTGGTATGGGTCTCAGTGTTGGGGTCATGGTCACGATCATGCCTTTTCATGCTATTAGATTCATTGGTGGTCATATTGCTCCTTCTTCTCCATATGTGAGAGGATTTTCCTATCCCTTGTTTGGGCACAACACTGGTGTTCATTCTCACGGAGGTGACCCTAGACATGTGAACGTTGGTGGCACAACTTACATTCCATCCTATGCCCCATCGTCCACTGCATCTATTCCTTCGAATTCTTTTCACATGTCACACCCTCCTTATGTCTCGCAAGGTCCTTCGAAATGTGGTGTTCCATATAGCCATGGGGCTTCCTCATCAGCATGTATTGTCATGTCGGGAGGATACGTACCTCCTTACATCCTAGGAGTCAGCCCGCTTACCAATCCTATAACTATGGTTATATGGCACCTAATCCTCAAGGTACTTTGAATTATCACATTCCCTTGCATCCTTATATGGGACATGTAGGAGGGGGTTATTATCCCACTGGCTAGGGCCATGGCCTTTATTACGATCAAAACTACATGAACCAACCCTTTTAGGGAGCATGGAATCATATGGCACAGCTTAGGCTCCCTTTCTTAGCTACGTTGAACTTGCCTAACCTTTCGAATTTGACCAATGATTTGGTATCTCATGATCCGATGTAGTCGGTTGTTCCCGCAAAGCTTCCTTCGGACATTCCAAAATTTGAAGGTAAGAATGGAAAGGACCCCAGAGAGAATTAGAGGAAATTTGAGGTCTAGAATCAGCCTCCAAAGGAAAATAATAAAATAATAGTTAAACTAATAAAATAATATAATTAATTTTGGTCCTACCTTTTTTGTTTGTATTTTCAACATATCTCCCTTTGTTTTTACTCAAATTTCAAGCAGGAGGGATTCTGCATCCAACGAGTATCCATAGTGCATACTTTTGACGGACTCCACTGACCCAAAAACATGAAATACCTAAAAATGTGATGGTGACATAATAGGAAATACCTAAAAAAATGTGATGATGACATCATCATCACATTTTTTTAGGTATTTCTTGTTTTTGTGGCAGCAGGGTTCATCAAAATTATGGAATGTAGGTACTCGTTGGATGCAGAATTAAATTCCGCATCCAACGATCCCTCCCGCTCGAAATTTGAGTAAAAATACAGGGATATATGTTGAAAATACGAACAAAAAAGTAGTTTTTTTAATGACAAATATGTTGAGTTAACCATTATGGTTGACTCATTTTATTGAAATTGTATTGCTTCTTGAATTCCAACTCACAAGAATTTATTGTTGGCTCATTTTCTTATAAGGCCCATTTTAGACCCCAGATTTCCTCTAATGCATGTTACTACTTTCCATTTATGGTGCTGTTCGAATTCTTTGAACCACGACTTCGTTCGCTTACACCTATTTCAATGCACCCTCATAGGGCTGGCCACAAATGGTATATTGAGTTTTTTGGGAGCATATATTGTACATTCAACGATTTATCCATGGTCTTCCTTAACCACTTTCAGCTCCCAATACGCTATGATGCCGGTACTGAGCTCTTGTCGACATTTCAGCAAGATAAAGCCACACATATTTCTGATCATATTCAAGAGTGGCGAAGATGAAAGATGTTGATCAAGGCCAACATTCCACCTAAGTTTCTATTGTAATGGTTCCTCAAGTCTCTATTGCCTTATATATCTAAGGCTGTTTCGATGTACGGAGTTATGAATGAGGAACATGTTATTTTCCGATCTCAGAAATTAGAATTAATCTACGCTTAGTCTGGGCTATTGTATGAGGTTATGCCTAATGTGCCACGGTCAAATTCTGAGCATAAGTTTAAACCTAGGCCACATGTCGATGGCATTGTTGGCTCTGTGAGTACTAAATTCATAGATCAATTTACAAATAAAATGAGGGATTTGTCTATTAACCAACTTGTAACCAGACAAGATACTGCTTCATCCTATCCCACCCAAACGAATGATGTGCTCTCAGTACATTCATCATACCAGAATGGTAACCAACAACTCAAACGAAATATAAATAAGGGAAGAAATAATAGGAAGGGTGGGAATAAGAAGGAGAACAATAACGATGAAAAGAACGAAGGAAATGTTAGGGGGGACAAGAAGTCTAAACGAATGGTAAGTTCCCTTGTAAGTTGTGTGGGGGAGACCATCTAACATACTTGTGCCCCCGTATCAATGAGGCCTCAAATTTTATTGCACAGAGCCCAGATGTGTTAACGAAACCTTTAATGCATATCCAACATATGGCTTCAAGGAACATGGATGTTGAAAACACTTCTGGTGGGAATCAAAACCCTCAGAATGCTGAAGGTGGCCATGTTTGTATCACCATTATTTATGTCATTAATGTTATTACATGTACAAAATATTATGGTTCGCCAAAATCCAACTTGGGTAAAGAGCCTACACCTCCCAAGGTTCCTTTGCATATTGACAAGCCTGAATTTATAACTCGCATTCCTAGAGGATAGGCTAAAGCACTTGGGGCACTATCCTTATGCTTGAGCTGCCCAACACTATTCTATTCTCAAGGATTTGGGTCAGACTCCTTGTGCGATGTCCGGTTTGGAAGTCCTTCAGGCTTTCCCTTTGAAGAGGAAAGATTTATTAATTGCCCTTGGGATTGTTGATTCCAATCCTTCCACAGTGTTTATATTTGAAACCCATGAGGTCCAGCCTCACTTTCCTTACCATGTGGATTTCTTAGTCCATGTGGAGTGCATGAATAACATGATCAAACGCATAGTAATCGATGACGGTGATGTGGCCTATGTGATGTCTCTAGCCTATTGAAAAGGCCTTGGTTCACCCACGTTTTCAAAACCTGAAACGATGTTGACTGCATTTGATGGACGATCTTTTCGGTTGCATGCTATACTTACTTCTCTTGAAGTCCATTTGGGAGGGAAGAATGTTTCGATCGAGGTTGAGGTGGTTGATGCACCCCTTGACTATAAAATTTTACTAGGCCGTAACTAGATTTACAATATGAAGGCGCTGTGTCTTCCATCTTTTGTGTTATTTTCTTCCATTTTGAATATTGGATTGTTAGGATCAAGTAGAGGTTGTTCGATAATTCTAGTACAATAGCATCATCGGGATCCACAATCCCGGTTATTGATAATTCTTAGTTGGTAACTGAGAATTTTGGTGTAAGAATGTGTCTGTCATTGATGGGATCCTTTAATATTTCTACACCAATCCTTGCTATAGGTTCCACTTTTGGTAGTGAATCGCCGTCGTTGAGTTCGACCCCATTTCGCACTATGTATTTGGCTAACCCTTAGACTTTCCCTTCTTTGAGCACTGGATGACCCTTGGACTCTCCCTTCTTCGAGCACTTCGAATGAAGATCCTAGACCTGCCAAGATGGAGATGTTGTTTTCTACAGTGGAAGTTGCTTATCAATTCGTTCTTCATCATGTTGTAGCCCCTGGTCCTTCCTCTTTGCAGACGGAGGAGGAGTATCTCTTTGCACTACTTACTTGGGTGGTTGTGTTTTCATGCTCGCATGACTACTTCGATGATATTTTTCCTTCAGATGAAGTAATTATAGAAGCCATGAATGGTCTTGAACGACCCTAGGAGGACTTCCACCATCCTTCTTACTTCCTCCTAGAGATAGAACAGATTGAGAGTGATGACTTTAGGTCAACCCTTAGAGAGAATGTCAGTTAATTTATGGTCCTGTTAGGCACTCATGGTATATATGTCGAAGGGAACCTGGAGAAGTTGTCACCTACAATCCCTATTGACATTTATCGGAATCCTGACAAGATTGAGAAAGTTTATATCAGTGCATATTGTTCTCCCGATGAGGTTGAGACATACACCAAGATTTTTAAGGAATTTCACGATGTTTTTGCTTGGTCGTATGAGGAAATGCCAGGAATAGACCCTCGTATTGTCGAGCATGAGATTAAAAATTATCCTAATTCTAAGCCTGTTCGACATCGTTTACGCACAATGAATCCTTGTATGGAACCCACCATAAAGGATGAGATAGAGAAGTTACTCAAAGTTGGCTTTATCTATCTGGTTCCCTTGACTAAATGGGTATTCAACCCCATTTCAATAGATAAGAAGCATGGAACTATCTAGGTGTGCACTAACTTTAGAGACTTGAATAAGGCCTGTCCTAAAGATAACTTCCCCACACCATTCATAGATCAGATCTTAGATGAGTGTGTGGTAAGAGGAGTGTTTTCATTCATGGATGGTTTTTCAGGGTACAACTAGATCCCAATTAAGCTTGAGGAGCAACATAAACAACTTTCATTTGTCATTGGGGTACTTTTGCATACTGAAAAATGCCTTTAGGCCTTAAAAATGTTGGAGCTACATTTCAGCGGGCAATGAAGTTCACTTTTCACAACCTCAAGTGTATTATTGAAGTCTATCTGGATGATTTAGCTACTCACTCTTATTTGAGAGTGGATCATCCAGATAATTTGTGCCTATTTTTTGAAAGATGTTGCCATAAATCCGATTGAATCCTCAAAAGCGCATCTTTTGTGTGAAAGTGGGCCAGTTATTGGGATTTATCATTTCTAAGGAGGGAATTAGGGTTGATCCTCTTAAGGTTGAGGCAATACTTCGGTTGTCTCCTTCGCGCATGATTCGAGATCTTCAGAGTCTCCAAGGGATGGCTAACTTCTTACAGATATTTTTCATCAACTTTGCCAATTTGACAAAGGGTTTATGCGCCTTTTGAAGAAGGATACTTTGTTCATATGAGATGAGCAAGCCCAGGTGTCCTTCGATGCTCTTAAGAAATCCTTGCATGGATAATTTTAGGGGGGAATTTTATCCCAGTGGGCAATTTTTCCATGTTTTTCTCCCAAAAAAGCTTTGCCATTTTGCATTGTTTGAAGCCTTGTTTCTCCCAATTTTGATGGGGTAAAATTTTTTCACCCTAAAAATCACCAAATTATTATATAAATGATATAAAATCCTTGGAAATTAAAATATTTTTGAAAAATATCACCAATCATTTTATAGTTGTCGTTTTAAGAATTGGTAATATTTGCCAACATTTATACACTTTTAAATAAGTATGGTTCCTTAAAATCATCCCTGAATTATCCTTGGCATCGACCCCCATGCTTAGTCCAACTGACTATAGCTGTGACTTCATATTAGATGTGCTCGTGTCTCAAGAGACGATTAGGATGGTTTTGGTTCAAGAGGATGCTGAGCTCCAAGAGCACATTTTCTACTATCTTAGTCGAAACCTGATTGATGTCGAACTTCGATATAGTCACATCGAGAAGCTAGCCTTAGCGACCATTCATGCGGTTCAACGCTTGAGACAATACATACTCCTTCACCAAACTACGGTTGTGGCTCACATCAATCCATTTAAGTTCGTCCTAACCAGAAGAATGATAGGGGGGAGTATAATAAGTGAATTTTTTTCTTGCAAGAATTTGATCTCAAATTTGTTTCAGCAAAATCAAAGAAATTGCTAGTTTTTGTGGAGTTTATGTTAGATTTTCCTAGTTTGGATGAAGATGAAATTCATGAAGATTCCTTTGTGGATGAACATATATTCCTTATATCGACTGCGGATCCTTGGTATGGTGACATCATCATATGTTTATAGACTTTGAAGGTTCCTCCTCACCTCTCACGGGACGAACGTCAAGGATTATGACACGTTGCTAAGAATTGCCTCATTATTAGTGACAAATTGTATTTCCATGGGGTGGATTCCATTTTACATTGATGTTTGAATCCTGACGTGAATGAGATGGTGCTAAATGATTTCCATGATGGGGTGTGTGGTGGTAATTTATATGGTCTTGCTACAATCCAAAAAATACTTAGAGAGGGTTACTATTGTCAGTTGATCTTTAAAGATTGTGCTAGTGCGGTCAAGCGGTGCCACCCTTGATAGGTGTTTACACAGAATATGCGCTCGCATACAACCATGTTACACCCTATTATCACCATAGGTCCCTTCACCAAGTGGGGGGCATACTTTATAGATTTAAAATCAGCTTCGGCTGAAGGGCACCATGTTATAGCCCAAAATGACACATTTCTACCTGTGACCACTTTCCCATGATTTCGTTGCATGCCGACACTTCCATGACGACAAGTCAATGAAAAACACATAGATTTAAAGAGCCATATTTTTATTTCTATAACTTCGTTTGACCTCTTCTCTAGACCTTTGGAAACCTATCCGAGTCGAGAACAACTTTACAGAAGACTCCAAAGCATGAAAATTCCCATAAGTACCCTAAAAATGAGTTTATTTGACCTAACCGTGAAGTTTTCTTCATGTTACCCACGGTTATACATTTGTATTCGTGAATTTTCCTTTATGCTACCTGCAGTTACCTCCTGTAGTGGTAAAAAATAATTAAAATTTAAAAATATTGAACTAGGGGTAGTTTGGGAGGTTTTGGAACTAACTTGGAAGTTGTAACTAACCCCTATTCGACCCCTACTCTTCCAAATACTATATAAGAGAGTGAGAAAGGTCCTTGAGGGGGACTTGGAACCTTTCCATTGTTATGATGGAGGAATTGGGACTCTCATTCCCCTACCTTTTCCCTATATTTTATATCCTTGTGTTGCAGATCTTGGAGGCTGAGTTCCTTGGAGAAGAGAAGCAATAGAACCAGATCAAGGTTTCGAGAAGTGCCTAGCTTGAGGAGAAGGTAACATGTGTACTTCTTTCATGATTAAAAAATATGTGATGCTATTCCTCTTTCCAAACCCTTTTTCATGTGCAATTAATCTTTTTTTGTGATTATATGATGATTCTTATCATATTAGGTTTTTATGTTTCATTGAATATGATCTCCTTTCATATAGTCAAATTGGTTTAAGGAAGGTTAAGTTTGTTTTACAGGTCTCTTGGAGAAAGAGGAGGATTGAAAGGAATATTGGATCAACATTATTGGATTAAGTTATGAACCATTCTTATCTCTGAATCTTGTTTATATATACTTGCAGAAATGTATGCATGTATCTTTCAATCCTAGTATGTTGACGGCTCTTAACCCCCAACCATAGGAACACTTTTCTCTACAAAAAAACTGGTGACTCTGCTTGGGATGGATTTGTTTTTTGGGGTTTCTATGTATTTTCTCTAGTGTTTTTGAAGGTTTCAAGTCCTTATTACAACTTACAAACACCTTTTGAGTATGATATATCACCTCCCCTGCCCTCCTAGGGAATTTTTTGACCTTTTTCGGGCCCTTTCCCACCCATTTGTAGGCTGCATACTCAATAGTTGTGAATTTAAGATTCATTTGTGACCTTGTACACTATAAACCTCTAATACATTCATGACCTAGAAGTAGAGCAACTCACGAATTCCCCTGAAACAATGTTTTTCACCTTTTTTGTGGTTTTTTTGGTTGCTTGAGGGATGTTTGGGAGGTCTTTTATGGGCCTCTGCATGTGCATGACTCTAGGGAGTGAGTGTGATATATTTTAGGTTCTCTTTATCTATGTTTTAATGCATTTCCAAGTATTTGAACTCGTTTTTTTGCCTCTCCCCCACCTCCTTCTTTGGCTTGACCTTGTTGGACAAGATGCTAAGTAGCCTGTGTTTGCAGGTTTAGATTGATCCTTGGGACTTCTTGACCCTCTTTTGTTTCATTTTTATTGCTTAGCATATTCATGCCAAAGTTGTTGGCTTTTTTACCTTTTCAAACCTTCCTAAAAATAATTGTTCTTCAAAAGATCACCCCCAACTGTAATTGTTGTATGTCCTCATGCAACTGTGCATAGACTTTTTGGGCTTCTTAAATTTGGATTTGCATGATGATGTTTCTAACAATAAATCATTTGATGATGTGAGATACATAAGTAGCAGCTGATTTGAATTATGGTTGGCTCTTGTGTGACAACCATGAATATGACAAATTTTGGTTCTTGTGTTAACAACATTCATTTATTTTACTCATTTGCTTGCTGCAATACATAATATTTGAAAGTATGCATACACTGGAATTGATAAGCCATCAATGTAGATTAGAAATCCTTTGCTTCATGTTATGAATCATGCCAAGAATCGATCAATATTTGGAATCAAATTGTAACAAAGTGTAGTTTGGAAGATACATGTTGGTCAATGGTAAATGAGATGATGGCATGTGTAAAATGGAATCAAATGGTAATGAATATATACTTGATCCCCCCCCCAGCTGAAGATGTTTTATATTTATGAAAATGAGTAAGGCAATGTAAAATGGGGAGGGAATTTTCCAAATTCATTCATTTCTAGCATTTAAGGAATTACATGATTAAAGATTAGAAAATAACATACCCCCACTTACCTAAAACGTTGATGAACTATGCAAATAGGAATGTGGTTGATGTTGTTGTTGGATCATGGACTGTGAAGTGAAAGAATATGAACTGCTTGGTTGTATGAATCAAAAGTTAATAGTGGAACTGTGGTACTCTCATATGGTTGGAAGTATGTTGTTGCAAACTGTTGATGGAGTCATGAAAAATATATATAGTATTCGCTTGCTACAAAACCCAAGGGTACAATTTTAGTCATGCAAATAAATGTGTCGAGGTTGAGCATGAAAATAAATCATTGGATTACCAACCATTGATGAATGTCGTTAACCAATGCAAGAAAATCTCACCATTGATGTCAATGAGTGGCAAGGTACCAAAGTACATCTTATGATGTGCGAATAGATGAGCTGATGTTGAGCCACTTTCAAGATCCAACAATCAAGGGACATTGATGTGTTCCCATGATTGTTAGCGAGAGAACTTTCCATTAAGGCATGCAAGCCTTAAGGTACTAAAAAGGGAGTCTAGTCTCTATCCTAGATAATGTGTTGAGGTCGATGGGTCAAGACTTGTTGAAAGGTGGGCCTTAGGAATCCCACATCAGTCAAAACGAGTAAATAAAATTATTGTTAAGACTATATATAAAAGGTCTCATGGTTAAACAAGAAATTTAATCATATAAAGGAAGTTTAAAGGTTTTATTCATGAGGCAAAAATGAACTCAAAATGAAGCAAAATGTATGTGACTCAGAAAAGGAGACGTGTGAAGTCATGAGGTGTAGGGAAATGAGAAGTGGACTTTAATATAGATGACTGATAGGCTTAAAAGGAGAAGGGCAGGTAACATATCATGATGCAATTTGGTTTTTTGAAAGGTTTCATTGTGGTAGAAAAAGTCATGACATGTGTGATGGAAAGCTTAACTCCTTCAAGCTTTTGATGAAACATATTTTTTGAAAAAGTTTTGTGATTGATGGAAAATCACTCCTGCATGAAATTTGATCGTCTTTGAACCTATAAATGCTTAATACTAATCCTACTGCAAAAATTATGAGAACATTGAAAAACATAAAATGCAAGAAAAATACATGCTTAGCTGATCAAATTCAAAATAAATTGAAATTTGTTTTTACGTAATGGACGTTGCCCATATTTGATAATATTTTTGGTGAATACCTTTTTTGAGTGACTCAAGAAACCAAATTAACATTAAATGTAAAAACACATGCTTTTAATCATGCTTTGAGGAAGTGTCAAGGTCTACTTTTATTTTATTTTATTTATTTTTATTTTATTGTTTTAATGTTTTTTTTTAAGATTGGTGTTTTTATCAGAACAGTTAAAAGCATGCCCACTACTAACCTTCTAATCTCGGTTTATAACCAAATAAAGGAATCCACCATTCACATGAAACTACAAATTGCCCATACAATTAGCATTAAGAATTGATTTTACATTTCAATATTTTATATTTTTATAACTAAGTTCAAAACATGGTCGCTGCAAACGGGCTTCTGCAAATCAAGAAAGCACTATTAACTACCCTGTACCTATATTAAATGAATTAAGAGGCAAAGAATGGTTGATTTTGATCAACTGAACAAAGCACACACTAACAAGGATCATGATCATGGTCATGGGATTATTGGGGTTCTTGTTCATCATCGTTGAAAAAGGAAGAGGCGGATATGGAAGAGAGTTGAATGTGGAAGCAATGGTGTTAAGATTGAAGACAACATAATTAATGTCGTATTCATCGTCCCCTTGAAGGGAGTCCTCGATCCGACACTTGAGAGAATTGAACATCGGCTCAGGTCTGACCAGACATAGCTCTTGGCACAACATGGACCACGTTTGGAACACTGAATAAGTTATGAACCCAAATTATATGGTTCTTTCCACCATCATATGGTTTGCTGCTTTCCATCATATGGTTCGCTGCTTTCCATCATCATCATTGCCAATGAAGGTGTCCAATTTTCCATCGTTGTCACAAGTGAGATCAGTGAGAACAACACGCACAGTAGGCCTCTCATTGAGCTTGTGGATAGGCATAATCAGAAATAGCTGCTCAATTGCCCAGAAATCCAGGATCAATTTGAATATTGACAAATTTATATGGAAAATAGCAGGCCCTTTAGTAAATGAAGAATATACGAGGTCACACATCCCATCTACAGTGGCCAATTGTTTAAGGCCCAAATGACCTTCCTTGAATAAATCAAGGCACCTGGATTTCATATGCTTCGTGCAAATTTGGATATGTTGGCTATCCACCATGGCCATGTAGGCCATCGCTAACTTATATTCACCCAAAACTTATTTAGGAAAATCGTCCCACTTTCACTGCATATGATGGAATGGTTCGTAGCGTTAAAGGTGGTTGTTGTTGGGTACCATAAAATTATTCAGGTTGTTCATTAGGAATGTCATCCTCCTCTCAATGAGTCACTTAATGCATTTACCCACAAGCAACTCTTTTTGGTAGAACAAAATTGGGAAATAATGCCTTTACGAAAGCAAGTGTTTCAGAGTACTTTGTTTAGCGCTTCGCTGAGTCACTTGAGCTTTCCATCTATTCCAGCTAGAGAAGTAGTACTAAAAGGTTTACTTCGATTGGAATGAGAGAAAGGAGATGTGGATTCAATTCCAAACAAATAAAAACAAGGATTCCATTGGGAAGACCTAATTCTTAAAGAAATCTCACAACACTTCGATTTGTAAACCATAAGTAGTATGTGTTGTTTCTCTTTGCATATTTTTACTCCATGTCAAAGGATGAAGGCTAGTGATGGGGGCGATTAAGTCTGCAGGTTTATCATTAAATTGTTTGTGCAGTGCAAGTTTCACTGTGGGCAAGTGCAACTCAATTGAAAATTCAGAAGAGGTGAAAAATAGTATGACACTTTTATTCACATTATTCCTAAAAATGTTTGTTAGTCATCCTACTTTATGATTATAGATTGCACACACTTATTTGAAGCTAAAATATTAATATGAAACTAAATACATTTTATTCCCTTAATCTACCTACTCTATTCTAATTGGAATTTAAAAATTATTTATGTGTAATGAAATTTCCAATGTAACCATACATGAAACAAAAGTAAAAATATATTAACCCTTGATTTTGAAAATTGAAAATCAAAATATACGAGAATATGTGAAATTAGCTGCTGTAAGTGTGATCTAATGAAATAAAAACAAAAACATTGATCTAATGCTTTCATAGGATTGATTATCATTGTGATTCATATCATTCGATGTCCCTTCTTTGTCCTCCTTGATCTCCTATTTGAATAGTTGTTCCCCATCAGATGTATAGGATTCTTCAAATATTGGTTCTTCGTTTGCTTCTAGAGCAGTGGTCAAGTCCTTGATTGCTGTCAAGATCTCCTCTTCTGGGAAGAGGAGATCCCAAATTTTGCTAGGATTTGAGTGAGTTGCTCCAAACTTCTATTCATCATAAAAACACTTTACTGGTAATCAAATTAAATGCTATAAATGAAAAAAATGGTACAAAATAGTATGAAATCAGAGATAAACAGGTACAAAATCAAAGAAAAACTGGCAAGAAAGAAAAGCTAGCGCATAATGAAAGCAATCCAAACTTATACTACAAAAATGTAAATGCAAAATAATAAACTAAATAAAGGCACACTTGCATAAAAAAACAAACTCGCATAAAAGAAATAATCTTGCAAAAAATGAAATAAATCTTTGCGGAAATTAAACACTCTTGTAGGAAAATTAAATCACACTTTGCGAAAAAATAAACCCTCTTACGAATAAGAAGCTTATTTGCATGAAAAATAAACAACAAGGTTTTAGGGATACCCACCAAAGTGGATGCATCAGCCTGTTATAGGTCACATAAATTCTGTAGTGAATTCATCTTTGCGTCTTATTGTTTCCACTCCCCCTTATTGTGTAATGTAAAGTCAAACTATCTATTTATAAAAAATCCAATCCCCCTTTAGTACTATTAAGAGTTCATATGCTTAGCTAGATATCATTATTGTTTAATCCAAATTCACAATAGTAGCATATGCAGAATCACTGAAAGAAACACAATCACAAGATAGACAAAATATTTATCCTCGGAAACCATGAAGGGGAAGAAAACCCAACAAAACTTCCTCTGTATAAGATGTATAAGATAAAACCCCAAAATAGGCATTCTCCTCCTTGCTGGTATCTCTCTCCTAGTGCTACACAAGTGAGTGAGTCTATTATATATTATTAATTGGGGTACTATTGACCTGACTTACAATGGAGGCTTTACCTCATGACTCTATGATGACCAATTATAATAATAACATCCCGATGGAGGAATAATAACATATCCCTTGGGGTACATCAGTAAAATACAATTAGAATATCCTTTGAAGTTACAATATTTCAACACCCCCCCTTAATGAGAAGCGTATTCTACTGACAACATCATCATCAACTATAGGAGTAACAAGAGAGAGATTATTTAGCAGTATCAAGGTCATACATCTATACGTCATAGGAAGTTTTCAACAATCATCAGTAACTGGTACAATTACTCTTCAATGTCTTCATCTTCTGCAGCACACGATCACTTGATCATTTTTTTTGCAACAACACTTGGATCTTCCGATCCTTCGTAGAAACACTTGGATCTTCTTGATCCTTTGCAGCAGTACTTCGATCTTCTCAATCCTTTGCAACAATACTTCAATATTCTTGATCCTTTGCAGCAACACTTTGATCTTCTTGAACCTTTGCAGCAACACTTCGATCTGCTCAATCCTTTGTAGGAGCACTTCAATATTCTTAATCCTTTGCAGCAGCACTTCGATCTTCTTGATCCTTTGTAGCCGCACTTTGAAATTTTAGATCCTTTTCCACCACACTACTTGTAGTACACATAATCTATTTGCAGGATGATCAATCCTTGTCACTTTAGGACATAGGTCCAAGGATGATGCAATCCTCTATCAGCATACTCCCCCTTAATGAGGAGGGTCCATATTATTGACCAACTGGTTTGTCCGCAAATGAATGCACGACCATATTGTCCACAAGGACTCATCGTAAACCATCCTCATCTTGCTAGATCTAGGACTACTCTAAGAGAGTGTTATACTATGACATCTATATGTACATGTAGGCATACTCTCCATGCAAGAGTATCATCTGCAACTACAGATCTTGACCACACCTAGATGCAGACCTTGTTGTTTGTAAGGACTCATCGTAGGAAATCCTCAACGTAAAATCTAGGACCACTCCATGCGAGTGTTATACTACGATGTCCATAAGGACTCATCGTAGGACATCCTTAGCATTAAATATAGGACCATTAGAAAGTGAATGTTAGACTATGAAATCCACATATAAATCTAGATACACTTTCCATGCGAGAGTAACGTCTACAAGGAAAATATCAACCGCACCTAAATGCATGCCCTGTCATCTATAAGGACTCATCATAGAGCATTGTTAGATTCAAATCTATGATGACTCCTAAGCGAGTATTATTCTACGACATCCACAAATGAATGTGGGTATACTCTCCATGTGAGAATAACATCTGCAGGGCCATCCTTAGCTAGTAAGGACCACTCTCAAGAATATAGTGTTATTTCCTGCAAGACCATCCTCAAGAGAGGATACTATCATCCACAAGTGAATGTCAGACCTTGTCAGCATCTTCAAGTGCACTTGGCCTCTTTCATACTAGAGCTTCACTATCATTCCATCATCAATGATAGTTTTATCATCACTCCCCCTTTCCATGGAGGATCCATATCATCAACTTGCTCCCTCTTTGTCCGAGGAGGGTTCATATATTCGACTTCTTCTTCTTTCTGAGGAGATTCCATATCTTCAACTCATTTATTCTTTTTTGAAGAGAGTCAATATCTTCATCATTCCTTCTTGCAAGGAAATTTTGTAGTATCATCACTATTCCTCCTTGTGAGGAAAGTCTTTTCTGACTACACCAAGCTTGTCACAGAAATATTCAAACTTTACTCGAGATAGAGGCTTGGTCAACACATAAACAAATTTCTCATCGGTACTCACATACTAGAGCTTTATACCTCCCTTTTGTACCATATCCCTTATATAAAAGTATTGAATTTCTATGTGCTTTGATTTATCATGGAACATATGATTCTTTGTCATCTTTAAACGACTCTGGTTGTCACGAAGAATCACTTTGGTATACAACTCCATGTCAAATAGACCTGACATCAATTTCCAAAGCCATATTGCTTCACAACTAGTGGAGCAAGCTGCTATGTACTCTCCTTCAACTATGCTAAGAGCAACACTAGATTGTTTCTTACTAAACAATGAGATCATGGTAGATCCTAGATAATATCATCCACCCGAGGTGCTCTTTCTGTCTATGACACTTCCTGCCCAATATGAATCTGTATATCCATACAATCTATAGTCATGATCTTTAACATAGTATAGTCCAAACTCTATCATACCTTTAAGTTACCTCATCACATGCTTTGCAGCTATCAGATGAACCTATCTAGGTTTAACTAGATACTGACTTAAGATGTTCACAACAAAGCATATAGTTGCCCTTGTATTCATCAATGACCCAATATTATGTATGTACTCAGTCATATCCACTAACTCTAATGATTCATCAGAAAACACCTTCAGGTTGGTGTCCATGGGTGTGTCCATGGCTTTACAATCCAACATATCGAATATTTTCAAGATTTCTACTACATACTTTCCCTGGATTAGAAATATTCCTTTTGTGATATGCCACACTTCTAGCCTGAGGAAATAATGCATCAATCCAGGATCTTTCATCTCGAATTCTTTGGATAGTTTCTTCTTGCTTTTTGTGATCTATTTCCCATTTCCAGTTAGAAATAGATCATCTACATACATTAATAGTATGTCAGGTTCATCATCCATAATATTCATGTAAAGGTTAGGATCAGCTTTACTTTTGGTAAATCCCAAGCTTGTCAAGAAGCTATATATTCTACCATAACAAGCTCTAGGAGCTTGCTTTAGTCCATACTGAGCCATTTTCAACTTACATACATTAAGTCACTCTTTCTTCGACTTCAAATCCTTGTGGATGTTCGATGTAAACCTCTTCCTCAATCACACCATTCAAAAAGGTTGTATTTACATCCATCTGGTGTACATCCCACTTCATAATGGAAGCAAGTGTCATGATGGTTCTGATGGAAGTGTACCTTGCTACTGGAGCAAATGTCTCTTCATAATCTGTTTGTGCCAAAAATTGTTTCCAAGGCCAGAGAAACAAGCCAACACAATCTCAAATAAAACTCAATAAAGCAAACAAAGTTTTAGGGTTTTCTGGAAAGTTTTAATGGTTGTAAACTTTGGGAACAATCAGGGAATACATTCATGAGTAAAACAATAACTAAATCATAAACAAAATATGATAAAGATGCATAATATATCCAACAAGATCCAACAGAAACACAATGTTGAGGTTCATTCATAAAAGACAAGCATCACCAGCAGATACACATAAACCAGTAATGAATATATCTATTAAGCAACTAAAAAAGCTGAAAAATGAAGCCAACATAGAAACTGAAGAGTAAAAGTGTCATATATCTCATAATTTCACCATCAAATGCATATAAGAGTCATAATACTTAACTCCTGAACAAGTCTGAAGCCAAAAACAGTCTGAAGACCTCCTGAAGCTCCCAAAAATCAGAACCCTCCTTCAGTCTCTCAGTCCCTATTTTATAATTACAAAGAAGTAGTTCTATCTCCCTTTCATTAGTTCTAAATTGAAACTACCCAGAGGTTACATTAACTAACTAACTCAACTAATTGACTAAAAATAGCAAATCGGATTCCTGGCAAATATGGCGAATTTCTGGAAAATAGGTGTCAAAGAAGCTTCCATATCTCTCAATTGGTGACACCTGTGTAAAAACTGAGAGAGGTTTTTGTGAATGGGTCCGTGATGGACAAAAATGTCTCTTGGTTTTTAAAAATTCATCTCCAATCAATCAGAATCGGCCCCGCAAAATGAATACTAAAACAGGAAAATATTAAATATTTAAAATCCCTGAAAAATAGGCTGCAAAGATTAAACTGAATCTTTCAAACCTTGACAGCTGTTGCAAAACTGAGAGAGGTTTTTGTAGATAGGTATCTTATGAACAAAAAAATATATTTTTTTTCAAAAATTCTTCTCTTTTAGCTCGTGGTCAGCATTTGACTTCAATCACTCAAAACAGGAAAAATAGAGCAGAATTCTGTTTCTCTTCTTTGTCAGAGTTAAATGGATGGCCTATTGTAGTAGTTTGTTCATCATTAGGTATCCAGGGTATATGATTTACTATCTCTTTTATCTTCATTAAGCTTAGAATTTGAAGCGCGGGTTGGTGTGACAACCTATGATAAATTATTTTCATCATTAGACAAAATCTCCTCTGCTTGTGCATATGCTGAAGCAGCATGATCACCTCAATGTTTTATTAGTCCAATAGCATCATCTTTTCCATCCATGCTGTTCAGCAGAATGCTCATGTCATGCTTTTCCAATGAAGAAAGTGCATCCAAAGACCACAATGATTTCCATTCAAAAGGAGATCCAAGGCTTTTATCAACACTAAATGAACAACAATTTTTGCTGAGGTTGTCTAAATTGGGGACGTTCAACCAATCTTGGTCAATGATGTGATCAAAAAACTTTGAAGCACTAACAGCAAGAGTTTGACAGCTTGAAACCAAAGAAATTGATTTTGACTCCTGCTTCTTTTCACATAAATTAGGTGAATCAATATATGGTGATTGTTTTATTCCTGTCATGGATTTCAATGTTCCTTTGTGGTCAGTTTGTTTTGCAGGTGTCTCTGATCTTTGACCAAAGAGTGTCTTTGGAGTTAATGGAGAGTAAATCATGCTGCAAGTTTTATGTGAATTATTTCCACTTGTAGAGAAACAGTGGACTATTTATGTCTTGTTCAACAAGAATCCCACCAGTTTGCACATTTTCAAAACTCAATTGGATGTTCACCCTATGTATTTCATCTTTGACAGTTTGTCTGGTTTGAGATTCACGGCTACTTACAACAGCAATATCTCCACTACACCCATTTTCAACTCCATTTTTATGAGTTTCATCTCAGACAACGTGGAATTTACTGCTGCTTCAGCATCATCTCACAGATTCTTGTAGAGACGAATCCTCTCATCCCTTTCCTTCAGTTCAGACTTAAAATCTTGTTTCAAATTCTCAAACAAGTTTTGCAGCTCACCATGCATCAACTCAGAGTGCTCCTTTTGTTTTCTTAATACAGGCTAGGTTTTATCTACAGTCATAAGAGACTTAGATCATTTGAAGTATTCCAGACTCTTCACTGCAACTAATAACTGTCATTCCATTTAATTGTTCTAATGTATGTCCATCTCCAACATGTATAATAAACCTGTATATTAGTACCCATAACCTGCCAGAATTATTTATGAATAATCTCTGCCCAAAGAGAGTTTTACCTGAAGAATCTCAGCTGTCAACCTTTTAGACTAAATGCAGACTGTTTATAGATTAGATGAGAAGATATATAAAGCAGAAACAATCTTAAACTTAGTCCATTTCAGCTCTCAATAATTTTAGTATCAAAATGATAGTAGGTTTTCATCTACTCTCAAGCCTTTTTGGTATCACCTATCAACAATTTCTGCACAGTAAGACTTTGTAAATATAATCTCAACTACTAGCTTCTCAGGTTGACTGAAAACTGCTTGTCTGTTGGATGAGAAAAACAGAACAATTTGCAATCTTTTCACCTTATGCTTCCTGTAGCATTAGTCTCAAAAATGAAACTAGGTCTCTCAGTAATCTTAGCCATTCAACGCATTTGTCTCATTGTGTATATGTATTAGATATTTTTTGTGTAGTTTAAGTAACATAAAATGCACAGTTTTTCACTGATACATCACCTCCCTTGAGAGGAGGTGGAGGTTTAAATTTAAGACAACATCCCAAACATTTTACAGGGAAATCACTAAAAGCAGTAATAACCCGACCCCCGTCACTTGTGAATATTGCATCATTTACATAAGATGTATGACCACGAAATTCCTTCAATGTTTTGCCAGATTTGAGCCCATGTATTCTTTTCAGCTCAAAGTTGAATTAAATACTCCAGGATGTATCTTGCAATACTATCAAATGAGGTGCTAAAAAACTGACTGTCATCACGAGAAAAGAAAAGACTTGTGACACCCTGACCTGTTCGTATATGCCATACCTTAATTTTCCCATCTTGTGAACCAGAAGCCAGCATCTCTAAATCTCTACAGAAGTCAACGCAGAGGACAGCATCATCATGCATCATGAAGGAATCATTAGCTTGATACTGAAGATCTTTCTTAAGATTTCCAGTGATGTAGTCCCAAACCTCTATGAATCCATCAACTGAGCATGAAACAAGGTATTAACCATCTGGAGAGAAGCGAGCACATTCTGGGTGGCTAATAAGGATCTGATCCTCAGTTTCATCATCTCTGTCATAATCTAGCAATCCCATTTTTATCTGAGTCTGAGAAAACATTTATCTGAGTTGTTGAACCGGCAACATTATCCATTTTTATAAAAACTATATCATGCATACCATTCCAAATATGGGTACAATCACTGATCTACAGGGTCATAAAGAATTCTGTGGTTATTTAGATTACTCCCAACTGTCACACTGGCGAAAACCTAAATTCCTCTGCAATGGCAAATTCCATATTTTTAGGCAATGTGTCTCCACCTCAGTGTTCACCAACTTCGTAACCTTCAGTTTGAGAATCTTCTGCCGGAAATGATGCCCCATTCCATGGTCTGTCACGGTTTTGCCATAAATCGGCATACAGTTGCCAGACAGTTGCCGGAATCTCCCTCACATGAGATTGACGCCTGTTTACATGAAAAAAACTTGGCAAAACACATATCAAACATGACCAATGATTTATTTAACACTTCCCCAGGGAAATCCCAAAAAAATCGGACTGAAAAATGACCATTTTGGCAAAAAACGATTTTCTCGTAGCGCTCCTTTGTTAATTTTGGGCTCCAGCGCTACAAGAATAATTTTAACAGTGTTTTGGCGCTTTTTTATAGCTTTTTGTCATTTTGCATGGAGTTTAAAAGCTATTTGAGTACTGACTATGCATGATTATGCTCAGAGTATGATGTATGAGTCCATTATTTGATATAATGACTTTTTAAAAACCCTTTAACAAAATAAAAACCTAAAGTTTAAAACTTGAAGATTTTAAAAGCAAGCTCAAAATTTCATATAAAAACTAAAAATTTCCTAAAAGAGGCAAAAATCAAATTAAAGCAAATGAATAACTTGAAATAAAATGCAAATCAAACAAAATTTGAAGAAACAAATTACTGACTTAACATAATCAATCCTCTCTTTCAGAGAGAATCCTCTAGCCACAAATCTTGACTTGTACTTTCCAATACTTCCATTAGCAGCATGTTTTATCTTGTAGATCCATTTCAAAGATAGCACACTCTTGTTTTATGGTTTGGGTACTATATCCCAAACATCATTCTTCATTATTGACTAGTATTCTTCCATCATTGCTTCCACCCACTCTTTCTTCTGGATAGCTTCCTCGTAGATGGTGGGTTCTTGATCAACAAGGTCACACATCAAAGTTACATAACTGGAGAATGAATTTGATATTTTTCTTGTTCTTGTGGATCCTTCTAGAGCTCCATACTCTTATTCTTCTTGTATGATTTATCTTACCCAATAATGTTTTCTCTTTCGATATATATCCATAGTATGGGGTTCCTGAGGTTCTATCATATCATGATCTTCAGATGCTACTATTTCAGGAGATGGTTCAACTTCTGCCTTTGTGGGAGGTACATCCTCTTCATGCACTTCTTCAAGCTTACACCTTCTGGATTTCTTAAGAGTTGTCTCTTCACCAAATGTTACATCCCTACTAATCTCTATATGATGGAATCTTGAAATGTATATATTGAAGGCTTTAGATACTTCACAGTATCCAACAAATATTCCCTTCTTTCCAGAAGGATTCAACTTGGTTCTCTTCTCTTTCAAAATATGTATATATACTGGACAACCAAATATATTGAGATGGCTCACTTCAGATTTATTTCTTGTATACATTTCTTCAAAAGTATTGAATCCAAGAGCAATGCAAGATAATCTATTTTGCACAAACACAATTGTTTTTGTTGCTTCATCCCACGGGTGCATGAGGAGGTCTTGGTCATGAATCATTATTTTCAATGCTTCCATGATGGTTCTATTCTTTCTTTCTACAACACCATTCTATTGAGTATTGTAGGGAGTGGTTAGTTCCCTCTTGATTCTAGCCTCCTTGTAGAATGCTTCAAATTCTTTTGAAGTATATTCTCCACCATTATCTGATCTCAGTATCTTGATTCTTCTTTATGAATGGTTATCTATCAAGGCTTTGAATTCCTTGAATTTACCGAACACTTCACTCTTGGTACTAAAGAAATATATCCATGCCTTTCTTGAATAGTAATCAATAAATGTGACATAATATTCATATCCACTTAAATATGTGGAGAGCATAGGACCACATACATCAGAATTAATTAATTCCAATGTAACTTTAGTCTTTGTTTCACTTTTTAGAAAGGGATTCTTGATGTCCTTTCCTCTTGCACATCCTTTTGCAAGTTCCCTCATGATCAATCTTCAAATATGGTAACCCTGTTACCACCTTTATCACAGAGGGTAGTGCTTTGTAGTTTATGTGAGCAATCCTCCTATGCCATCGTTCACTTGAGCTAGTGGTCTCATGGATGAGGGTTTTTTCTAGATGTCCTTTGAGTTTACACATTCCTCATTTTTCTTAACCAATTCCCACAACATCTTCAAGCGTCTTTCCTTTGGACCACATAAGTACTTATCCAACTATAAAACAAACTCTATTTGCTTTATTATCTAGTGTTGAGATGCAAAGTAGGTTATTTTTGGTACATATAGTACTTCTTTCATCTTCATGGAAGTTCCAGAGTCAAGCTTGTAGATTGATTCACAAATACCTTTGATGGGATATTTATAGTCATCTCCTAATGATACTTTTTGAGGAGAGCTCTTTTCTTCATGCCTTGACAGAGTTTTTTTCTTCTCTGTCATGTTCTTTAAAGAACCATTATCAATAAGCCATGTATCTTCTCCAGGTGTTACAGACCCAGAGAGTGTAGAGAATAGTACATATTCTTCTACATCTTCTTCTTTTGTTAGTCTCTTTCGAGGTCTTTCTTCATCTTCCTCATCTTCAGCTAGAGGATGTCTTTTGTTGTTGTTCTTCTTTGATGGAAACTCTCTACAAAGGTGTCCTATCTTATGATAGTTATAGCATTGATACTTTACGTAATATTTCTTTTGATTGTTTTCTCTTTTCTTTTGAAACTTCTTCTTTGAAGGTTTATGACTACCCTTCTTCAATTTTGATTGTTTTCTTCCTTTACTATGGATGGCTAGAGCTTTATCATCTTCTCTAGGTAGATATTCTTTGTTAACTACTCTAGCTTCTTCTTGAATGCAATCTTCCTATACAATGTCAAACTTCATACTTTTTTTTTCTAGCACACAGAGTCTGTATGAATGATCCCAAGGTCTAGTGAGACCATTGAGAGACATCATAAGCAGTTAATCCTCATCAAAGGTGTCTCCAATGGCACTTAGTTTCTCCATGAACTGGGATACCCTTGTGAAGTAATCTTGAATTGATTCTCCTTTGCTCATCTTGGTGCCATTTAGTTGAGATCTCAAATTCATCTTTGTGTTAATGTTCCTTCCCTCATACATTTTGGAAAGTGCATCATACATTTTCTTTGGCGTTTTATTAGATGACACTTGAGGGATCAAGTGATATTTGATAGAATAAGTAGTGATACTCATTGTGTTTATTAGGTCTTTATCATGCTTCTCCTTAGCTTCATCTACTTTTGGTCGTGCAACTTCATCCTTAATGTACTTCTCAAGACCATTCTCTTTAAGAATGAGACCAATCCTATAATTCCATGCTAGGAAATTTTATATGTATTTCAATTTGTCCTCAAGCTTAGTGCTTGGGGCCATCTTGTCTAGAAGGTCACTAAAAATTAAAATTTCTCAAAATGAAAAGCCGACCTTACTAGGAGATGTGCTTTACTGAGGAGAGTTGGTTGGTCCACCTGATTTCTAGAGATCCCAAATATTCACCCTTCAAATATTACTTGTGAGGTTTCGATTTCGGCATAATTTTTGGTTCTGGTTTTTTGCAGTTTTCTGGTTCATGCCCAAACTAGGGCTTGGCTTTCCCAGAGATTCAACCATTCAAAAAATTTGATGCTGGGCTCAATAGATGCACTCTATTGAGGCGCAACTTTCTATGCAATTATATCTTCAAAATTCCAAACTTTGTAGAAACCCTAATTTCTTTTAGAGGGAGAGGAGAGAGAGCTTCACCTTTTTAAAGTGGATCTATTCAGGCTAGCTCTGATACCATGTTAATATTTCATATGCTTAGCTAGATATCATTAGTTTTTAATCCAATTTCACAATAGTAGCATATGAAAAATCACTGAAAGAAACACAATCACAATATAGACACGACATTTATCCTGGTAAACGCTCAAGGGGAAGAAAACCCAACAAAACTTACTATGTATAAGATGTATAAGATAAAACCCCAAAACATGTATTATCCTCTTTATTGTTCTCTCTCTCTCTCTCTCTCCTATGCAATACACAAGTGATTGAGTCTGTGTTCTAATCAGGAACACAAATCCTATTTTTGTACACTTTAAGTCACTTGATTTTTACCCTAATAAGTTGGCCCCACTAAACTGACTAGGCTGAATTCACCTAGGGAGACTCAAAACAATATTATATATTATTCATTGGGGTACTATTGAACCGACTTACAATGGAGGCTTTACCTCATGACTCTATGATGACCAATTATAACAATAACATCCCGACCGAGGAATAATAACATCTCCCTTGGGGTACATCAATAAAATACATTTAGAATATCCTTTGAAGTTACAATATTTCAACAAGCACCTCCTCGACAACGATGCCAAAATGTTGGTGAAAAATATTAAATGATTAATAATATATCCAACGATTTAAATTTCCAACCCAAGGAGAGTGTAAACTTGTGAGATACAGGAAAAATATATGCAGGATTAGAGTAGGACTATCCTATTCTAATGTTTGAAAAGAAACAAATGCATGATTGTCGTTGAATCTAAATCTAATAAAGAACAAAATGGCATAAAGTAAATTTAATTCAAGAAAGCATGAAATTCGCATGAAAGTAAACTTAACTAAGAAAGTGTGAAAATGAGAAAACTAATATATGATAAGAGCATGTGACAAGTGACAAATGATAAGTGAAAAATAACAAGTGACAAACACATGTGAACTCACATAAAATCTATTTTAACAACTCATAAAAATAAGATTGAAACAATATGGAGAAAATCAAGAAATTTGCATTACATAAGAATCAAATTCATGACAAACCAGTTGAAATTATGGCTAACTCTCAAAAAGAATTTGCATAACTCTTCTCTAAAAAAGAAACTACTTCCATGTATTGATTCCTTTTCCTCATTCAAAATATTAACATAAAGACTACTCCTACTTACTACTCACTTTCCATTAGCTTCCTCCTTTCAAATTAAGAGAGAGCACTCTTATTTATACATGAGTTACTTTGAAAAGAGGATAAACAACTAATAAATGTAAATCCACTTTCCTCTCTCAAGTAGTTACAACCAATTTCCAATAATTTCAAAAAATTATCCCTTCAAATCCTCACAAATCCTCTCACAAATATTGGATAAGATATTCTATCCATATTTCCATGAGCTTCTCCTTAGAATAAACTTGAATAGTTATCTCCTTCAAATCTTGAAATGGCGGAGGAAATATTTGAGAAGATTTTGAATAATCCTTTTGTTGAAAATCTTCAAATATTCCTACACATTACAAATCTCACGCAACTTTGAGATATACATGAAAATATGCCAATTTTCTAATATTTAATCACAAATTCTCTTAAAATACTTAAAAATAAATAAGTTGGAAAATAACAAGGTAAACCCTTATTTATTAATGAAAAATATACAAGGAATGGTGAATGAAGTGATGAATAGGGATGAATGGAGGAATAGTGAAAGGAAAATAGGATAGAAATGTGACAGTTGGGTGACCCAACAAGGCCCAAGCTCCTAACAACTTGAAGTTATGTTTTATTTTCTTTAAGTTGGGCCCCTTTTCATTAATTAGGATTGATTTGTTCATATTAGCAAGGGAAATGCACCTCAAAACAATGTGTTAAGCCCAAAATGATTGCCAAATGTTCAATGTTGTTATAGGTAAGGCTAGGTAGGCTTGTATGACAATGTTGTGGGGTGTGTTTAGAATGATCTATGGGTGCAAGAATGTGGATATCCAACATTAGGGTACTATGAGGGAAAATTTGACTAAGGATAAGAAGGATAATGATTTTTCTAAGGCCAAAGAAAAGGTGTTGGTCATTTTATGGTTCAAGGAGGGTTGGTATACTCTAAAAATTAATAGATTGGGTATCTATGTTATACTTTTATCATTTAATCAAGATTATATAGGATCTTATATGAGAGAATAACATGCACAAAAATAATCACAAGAGACAAGAGACACAAAGAATTTTCCTCGCAGAAACCATAAAGGAGAAAACCCTGCAACTTCCTCAGAGATAGAATGAGCACCAATAGCAAAAGTAAAACCCAAAGATACAAAGATGATCTCCGATAGGTGTTCTCTTTCTCACTTGTGCAAGCTACTCCTCTCTCACTCATGTGCTACTATTGAGTGAGTGTGTGTGACAAATAGAGAGTCTCACTTTCTATTTATACATGTTTTCCACTTGACAATTACTCTACAGGGACAACCTCAATAGGACAGTCTAATAACCCTAATATGACTCAACTGTGGGGACTATTTCCATGACTTACAATAGAGCATTAACCTCAATGACTTTACATGAATTTATTATATTAATGACTCTCCTAATTGAAGGAACAAACATCTCCGTTGGGGTACAATGAAATACAATATAAAATATACAAGTGAATACATTCTGAAGTTACAAATACATCAACACTCCCTCTTAACTAGGAAGGTATTCTCTTGAAATAGTTCATCAGCATAAGTCTCCATCACTAGATCGTCATCAAAGTTGGATTATCATCATCACTACTGCCACTATCTTGAGAAAATGGTGCTATCTCTCAAATTTACTCGTCATAGGAAGTTCTACAGAGCCAACCCTTTTTCATAATGGATGTAGGCCTAGCCTCCATGCGGGTCTTCATCTACAATGCCTGACCTTTTTCGTGTTGGATGTAGGTCTCTGCACTTATATCTGACCATGGGAGGCCCATATTTCCACCATGTCAAAAAGGATCAACACTTACATCCAACCATGGGAGGCCCAGCCTACCACCATGTCGAAAAGGCTTATCACTTACATCTGACCATGGGAAGACCAACCTTCCACCATGTCAGAAAGGTTCAACACTTACATCTGACCATGGTAGGCCCAACTTTCCACCATGTCATAAAGGCTCAGCACTTACATACGACCATGGGATACCCAACCTTCCACCATGTCGGAAAGGCTCAACACTTACATATGACCATGGGAGGCCCAGCCTGCCACTATGTTAGAAAGGATATACACTTACATCTGAGCATGGGAGGCCTAGCTTGCCACCATGTCGAAAAGGCTCACTGACTCATCACTTCCCCTTGGAATGAACCTTGATCTGAAGAACACCAATATTCTCTCTGAAATACTCAAACTTCACTCTCACCATTTCTAGCATAGAATCACATCAGGGTCGATTATGTCCAAGGATAACTTGTGAGCTTCAGAAGGACTGATTACATCCGAGGAAAAGCTATAGGGATGATTACATATTATAAACCTACAAGCTTCACCAATATTTTATGCTCAGACAACCTGTCTCGCCAGCTATGCTAGAACTCATCACTCCCTCTTTTGAAAGATCTCTATGTGGATCACATACTGGAGCTTCACTGCTCCTCTCTACATCATACAAAAATGCAAGTCAGACCAATCAAATCAAATAGTAGTTTTCAAAAGAAACATACTACCTCACAAATAGTCGAGCAAGTGGCAACATATTTTTCCTCGGCTGTACTCGGCACCATGCAGGACTCCAACTTGCCAAACCAGTAGACCATACTAGATCTCAAATTGAAGAAGCACCCCAAGGAGCTCTTATTCTCAGTGGCATTACCAATACAAATAAACATAACCATGCAGGTTAGTATTCTTATTCATATAACACTCAACTGTACCCTTCAAGTACCTCACTGCATGCTTTGTGACCAGGTGAGCATGTCTTGGATCCGTCAAGAAATGGATTAGGTCATTCACAGCAAAGCATGTGTCTGGTCTTGTATTTGTTAGGCACATCAAATCATCTGATGTGGTATCAACCGTCTCACATGAAGCATCACTCAATAGCTTCAGGTTCAATGCCATAGGTGTGGCCATGGCCTTGCAATCCATCATTCCAAACCTCTTCAGGATCTCCACTGCATACTTCCCTTGTCCAAAGGATATTCCATCCACACTCTGCCACACCTCCATGCCTAGAAAATAGTGCGTCGTACCCAAGTCCTTTAACCAAACTCGACAACAATTCTCCTTCTTGAATATTTAATGAGTTCCTCTTTTCCTGTGAGGAACAGGTCATCAACATATAACAAGAGCATCACCAGTCTTTTGCCTTCAACCATCAGTAATATGTCCATCCTATCGTACCATGTCAAACCTCAGGATCTTCTGCAGTCACTCCCTTTGAAGTAGAGCATCATTCTCTCTCTTCCTTTTCTATTATATGTATTGAAACATTTTGTATTGGAGTGACAAGTAGCTTCCTCTTCTACTAATATTCTATGTATCCATCTAGGGTCAGTGGATACCAAGATCCTCTATCTTGAACTTTTTGAAAAGTTCTTCTCGCACCCATTTGTGAGCTTGTCATCCTTTATAGGCTTTCATCTTCAACCTTGTAGCAAAGGTTAATATCTTCATCACTCTAGATGATCTTCAAGCTCCTCATGTATGTTTTATCCCATGCGTGCCTTCTGATCTCGTACAAGGCCTTCTTTAATTTGCACACATGAGTCTTCCTGTCATGTGTCTCAAATCCCTGTGGATGCAAATGTCTCTTCATAGTCTATGCCTTCTTTCTGTGAGAATCCTCATGCTACAAATCTTGAACTGTCTTCACTTGTTCTTTGGAACAAGTCTCATCCTTCTTTTCTTGTAGGCAATTGTACACGATCTTTCCTACAATTCAAATGAACCAGTTGAATGGTTAGAACCATTTCATAAGGAATATTCATAATGGAAAATTATTATGGATAAAGATATAATCATGCAACTATTTTAGCAAATACAACATTCATTCATATCTGGTATACTGAAACTTTCCAAATGCCTTCCATCTCTACCATAACATTATTGAGATTGTGCACTAATACAAATATGTCAGTAAAGAGGTTTCATCCTAGATAAATAGAAATGGAGTGTTGTATAGCACTTTAGGATACTTACCCATAACATGCATATTAGTAGTATATTGTTCATTAATGTAGACATTCTATCATTCATAATACATTTCAAAGCTAAACAATGTCATATAAACAACTAGATATATAGGAAAATACAATTCAAATACTTATCTTTATTTGTTTTGTGGGTAGACTCCTTCTTGAGCCTTCAACTTCATCATCTTCTTCATTCATGAAATCATTATTTCTTATCCAAATGCTAAGATGCATAATAGGTTCTTCAAGAATTGAGTCCTTCATATTCCTCATCGCTTGAGGGATCTTCTTTGAATCGTGAGGGCTTGATCTTTAGTTTCTCCCATCTTCTCTTCTTTATTATGAGTCCGGCTTCTTCTTTTTTGCACTCTTCCTAGATTATGCTGAATTTAATCACTTCATTCTAGAACACATTCCTTGAATGAATGAATCCCATGACCCTAGGAGGCCATCCAAGGTGGTTATAACAATATCTTATTCTTCTTTGATTGCTTCGTCATAGCAACAAACACTTCATTTTGGTGTCTTTAAGGATGACACATGAGGGATGAGATGATCTTTAATAGAATCTGGAATGATTCTCTTTGCTCTAGACTTAACCTCATCTTCATCTGGCTCTTAGAAATTCTTTACTAAAATACTGATCTAAATCAATTTCTTCAAGGATTACGGAGTTCCTATACTTCCATACTTGTAAGTTGTCAGCTTCACCAGTCTCGTTATCAAGCTGGTGTGATTAGTCATTTTGAAATGAGACCCTTAGATGTAAATAGAAAAAATTTAGATCTTACCGATTTGAGGTGTCTATCTTGGTTCCAGAGCTATTTGATCTAGGGTTTGTAAAAGAAACCCTAATTTTCAAAACTTGGAATTTCAAACTTCTTATTGGATAGAAATATGGGCCTCTTCAAGGAAAGTTGTCCAATGTATCGTTTTCTGAAAATAGTGGAGGGAAGCTCCTAGAATAGGAAGTTTCAAATCGTTTAGGTCTGAAACTTCTCATTGTGATAGCTTTATAAGTCTTCTTTCCAACCCCACAGGTTAGAGAAAAATGGATTCTCCAAGTGGGACTTATTCATATTTTCCCAAGGTGATTGTTTTGGGTGTTAGGATTATTAATCCTCCCTTGGTCAAATGTATATTAGATTAATTATTTCATAACTTAGGTACCTTAAATTAATTAATTGGGTCCACTAGTACAATTGGATCCACTTGGCCTAATGGGGCCACATGTACTAGTCACTAGAGGGTGGGGAACACTGCTAGAGGTTAACTACCACTTCATGTGCATGCATTAGTTTGGGCACCTCCTAGACCAATCCCTACATTTTAGGAGCCAGTGGCAGTCTCGGCACCAACCTACTTTAGTCAATTGGTGTTAGTACTAGTTAGTCTTAGTTAGCCCCCAGTTACATTTAGTTACTTCACAGCTAGATAAGCTAGCGCTACCAATGCATGGATAATGCATGGTTGCATGGGGAGGAGCGCTTTTCTTACCTACCACACTCAGTTTCATGGGAGTTGTCTATTTGGACTTCGATATTGATTAGGATACCTTGATTTAGAGATTCAGTTAGATACAGTCATGTCCACTAGGAGGATTCGAATTCATATCCCATGCTTTCAAATTCTACGTATGTAAACTATTGTAACACTGGATATTATTATTGTGAATGATACTGTAAATTCCTGAGCAATACCTGTATGTTTCCTGTGTGGTTTTTTTTTCCAGTTTGTATCTTCATTCTCCATTCTTTTTTTGCAAGCATTATTAGAACTATCTACTTAAATATCTAAATGGAATTCAAATTCTAATATGGTATCAAAGCCTTCTCAGGAAGGCTCCATGCTTGTTTCTCCCCATCGAACATCAGAAGCAGCTGGGTTTCCACAGAAGTCCCCTGTGAAAATTTGATAGCTCTGGATTTATTCATAGTAGCAGAGAGGGCATGATAGACCTTGAAAACATGTTCATGCCAAGAGGAAAAGAATGATTCTAACAGTTCATATGTTTTAGTGTGTTATTGCAGTGAAATTGACAGGGGCTATGTAGTTTGTGAGAAGTATTTGCAGTCTTCCATCTGAAGCAATTATGAGTTCTCAAACTCTTGAAGCACGTATCCTCACAACTTTCAATTATATTGATTAGAGGATTGATATGTATATGGCCTTGCGCAATAATGGCTACCACAGGATCATACATGGATGGGAGGTTGAGCCTCATCAACCGATAGAGTAGAACAAGTTCCTAAGCCGTTGTGATGAAGCATTCGGGTGCTTATGTACTTATATTTCCAGATATATCCTCTTCCATCTAGAAGGATTGAGGACTCCCAGAGAAGCTTGGGAGAAGCTTGATAGCTTGTTTAAAAAACAAGATGAGATTTGGGGACACATTCTGTAGAATGAGTTGGTATCTTTACATCCCAGCAGTTTTGAGACTATTGAGAAATTATTCTCTAAATTCAAGTCTCTGGTGCTCCAATGCAGACAGTGTGGAATACAGTAGAAAGATGAGAAGAATTTCCTTTCCATACTCAGCAAACTAGGCCTTGAGTACTATGTATATGTCTCTATGTTTCATTCCAAGCGGGAAAGCTTTCCTGATTGGAAACTTCCTTCATTAGATTCTTTTTCTGAGTCCTTAATCAAGGAGCAAGACAAATTGATTTGAATGGGAGTCATCCAGACCTCCAAAGATCAATATCTCTTAGTTATTGACTATTCCAAAGTGCAAGAAAAGGGGAAATCAAAGAAGAAGGAGCTAAAGGAAGCTGATTCAAATCCTAAACAAAATCAGCAAGCTTTCAAATGGGCCTCCGACACTAAGAAGAATAAAATTGAAAATAAGTTATGTCCTTATTGTGAAAAGGGATACCATCTTGAAGATCAGTGTATGAGGAAGCAACTTCTCTGATTCAGAAACTGCTACCACCAATATATGCTCCCTAGTGAGGTGGGTTAGCCTAACCCTCCTTGCTTAATTATCTATGGAGAGAACACCTTCAACTAGGAAGCCCTAGTTCCTGCAGCTGCACAGTGTCTTCTTCTCAGGTTAGCTATAATACCATGTTAGATTTTTATCATTTAATCAATATGATCTAGGATCTTATCTGAGAGAATAACATGCACAGCAATAATCACAAGAGACAAGAGACACAAAGAATTTTCCTCGAGGAAACCATAAAGGAGAAAACCCCACAACTTCCTCAGAGATAGAATGAGAACCAATAGCAAAAGTAAAACCCAAAGATACAAAGATGATCTCCAATAGTTGTTCTCTCTCTCACGTGTGAGCTACTCCTCTCTCACTCATGCGCTTCTGTTGAGTGAGTGTGTGTGACAAATAGAGAGTCTCACTCTCTATTTATACTTGTTTTTCACTTGACAATTACTCTACAAGTCTGACCTCACTGGGAGAGTCTAATAACCCTAATATGACTCAACTGTGGGGACTATTGCCCCAACTTACAATGGATGGTTAACCTCAATGACTTTACATGACTAAATATTATATTAATGACTCTCCCAATTGGAGGAACAAACATCTCCATCGGGGTACAGTGAAATACAATATAAAATATACAAGTGAATACATTTTGAAGTTACAAATACATCAACAATCTAATGATGAGCATTAGACATGGTTTGGAATGTATAATAGGACACAATTTTTGAAGATGGATCTAGGGCATATAAGGGTTAGGAAATGATGTATTTTGGATGTCTTAGCCAGTAGAAGGATGGGAGATAGGTTGAGGAAGGATTTGGGAGATGGAATGGGATAACGAGGTGAGGTTTTGTTGGCTCTTACAAGTTTTAAAAAATGCATACCAACAAGGTATTTAAACCTAAAAAACTTGTTGAGGCTAAAATAGGCCTCTCTCATGCAACACTAATCCAAATTTTGATGCCCTATGGTTTGATGATGCCCTTGTAAGACAAAAATAACTTAGCGACGCCAACTTTAACCTCTATACATATCAAATGAAAGTGACATATTTTCTTAACCTTATTTATGTATGGTTAGCCCAAAATACAAATTAAAATCACAAGTATATTTTATGGGATATTTCACAGTACTCTTTTTTCATTATTAATATTTAAGATATCTAGGGTTTGAAGCACCAATCCACACAACACACAAAAATTTGATACCCTAACCCTAGAAAACCTGGAATGTAAATAGTGGATAATTGAAGTGTACAATAGGAAATGAAGAAAAAATCTAAGACCCTACATTTATTGGTAGTGCAATAGGAAAAAACCAACATCTATTAAGTAACACTAAAAAATGGCGTTGCAATTTTTGATAAAATATGATGCTTTACATTTATTGATAGTATCAAACCACAACTCAACATTTATTGACACTATGAATTGAAACTATACATTTAATGGAAATATGAAACTATGGTTATACCTTTATGGTAGTGCACAATTGTGACTTGTATTCACTAGCTTGTGTGACCCATAGCTTTAGCAATTATGAGTGTGGTATGTATAGATGTGATGGATTTGATTGTAAAATTTAGTTTAAGATTGCATTGGTATATTGAATTGAATTATGGAATTGTTATAGCTCAAAATGACACATCTCTACCTGTAACCACTTTCCCATGATTTCGTCACATGTCGACACTTCATGAAAGTCACTGAAAAAACACCTAACTTTGAGGATCCATATATTGAGTTTTTTAACTCTGTTTTACTTCATCTCTATACTGTTGGAAAGGTATTTCAGTTAGCTAAAACTTTACAGAAGACACCAAAGTATGAAAATGCCCAAAAGTACCCTAAAAAGGAGATTTTTATGCATATGTGAGTTGCCTTAAGGAAACTCGCGTATTGTACGTGACTTGCTATATATAGTACTCATGTATGACCTAAATATGCTACTATTTACATTGAAAATTTTGCATACCTCTTGCATATGCGACTGTTTTCTCTACAACCTGTGTATTCCTCCTATAGATGTCAAAAAAATATGTTTTCTGAAATTCGGGTAGTTTGGGTAGTTATGCAATTGACTCCTTTAGTTGTAACTACTTTGTCTTCGACCCTATCTCTTCATAAAGCATATAAATAGAGGTAGGGAGGTCCATGAGAGGAGAATTGAACTTTTGCATTGTCACGCTGGAGGAATTGGAGCTCTTTTTGCCCACACCTTTGCCCTAGTGATCATCCCCTTGTGGTGCAGAACTTGGAGGATGAGTTCCATGGAGAAGAGAAGTAGCAGAACTAGATCAAGGTTTTGTGAAGTGCCCAACTTGAACAGAAGGTATATTTGTACTTGTTTTCAAAATTAATAAAGATGTGATGTCCTTCTTCTTCCCAAATTATTGTTCAATGTGTGATTGAATCTTTGTTTATGATCATATGATGATGTTAGTCAGATCATTATTTCATGTTTATTTGATTATCATTTCTTTATATGTGGTGATATTGGTTTGAGGAAGGTATAATTCGTTTTGCAGGTCTCTTGGAGCAAGAGGAGCGAGAGGAGCAAGAGGGGCGAGAGGAGCAAGAAGAGGATTGAAGGGCTTCTTGGATCAACCTCCGTTTCGATAAGGTATGAACCATTCTAATCTCTGAATCTTGCTTATATATACTTACAGAACCATATGCATCTCTCTTTCAACCCTAGCACGTTGATGGCCTCTTAAACCCTAGCCATAGGAAACTTTGCTTTACAACAGGAATCTATAATTACACCTTAGAAATTTTCACTATGGAGACGCAGTCTCAAAAGATTCCTTGTCTCCCTGGCCACTCGCATTTTGAAACCTATCGCATCAGCTTACCGAATGGGGATTCAACATGTGGTGTTCAACGTGTGATAGACAGCATTACATGGCCACATTTTCAGGAGTCAACATGTCAAAAATAAGGGATTTTATGTCATTTTTGTTGGTTAATCTTTTTCTCGTGGGGTCGGTTTCTCTCTCAAACGTGTCCACTCAAAGGAATTCATTTCCATGCTAACCAAATGGTCGCTTGTTAAAACTATTAATGCGCATGATGGATTGATTGTCCTTACATTTTTTTTCATGCACATATGTAGATCATTTTTTTTTTTTTACTCCACTTCAGTTGGGTCTCCGATTCTACAATCTCGATTCTGGAACTTCTGTCCCGCATAGCGCATGTGTCCTTTGTGTTATGGACAATGCTACACGTAAATGGATTGATGGACTTGATGGATTGATTACCAATTGTGGATCCTTGTTCCCAGTTGGTTTTTCTCTGATAGGTGGAGTTTCAGTCCAATAGTTTTTGTGGGTTTAGGCTAATATTTTCTTCATGGATTTTGTGGCTTTAGGCTTACAGTTTGTAGGGTCAATTTGGTTGTCATTTCATTTCACTACTTCTTCAGTCGATGAAATACACTTTTCCCATGTCCCTTCATCCACATTAATGGTTCATCAATACATTGTTGCTGCATTAATGCAAGAAACCTTGTCATTTTATTCAGAGATGGGCCTATATCTTAGTTTTGGCTCACCTTATGACAATATGCAAAATATTTATTATCCGCATTTGCTGCTGCACCGCCTTTGCTTTGCACAAATAAACAACCTTTCAGGAAACTGGTATTTCTTATTGTTGACATTTGCTTTGCTTATATTGATTTTGCTGCGCTTTGTTTACACTAGAGAGTTTCCAACAGATGTTTTCTCACCTTGTTAAATTTGTAGGTATTCCTTCAGTGTTCTTAAATGTTTTGAACCATTCATTGTGGTAGAATTTTTTTGGCCTCATATTTGACCTTACAAATAGGTTCTGTTACTGGATTTAAATTTCCACAATTCTATTTAACTCATGGTATATAGATATATGTCTAAAGAGGTGTTTTAAATGTCAATACAATATAGGTATCAGTTTTTAGGCTAAATGAAGATGTTGCTAATGAGATGGTGAAACACCCTTTCTTTGTTTTAATTGACTATGACTCCTTATTTGTTGCAAAAGGAAAGTGATTTGTATTGGTTATGTGGCTTCATAATGTTACAATACTCATGCTATGTCAATAAAATGATAGGTATCAATTTTTAGGCTAAATGAAAATGTTGCTTATGAGATGGTGAAACACCCTTTCTCTAGTTTAATTGATTGTGACTCCTACTCTGTTGAAAAAGGATTGTGACTCGTATTGGTTATGTTGCTTCATAATGGTGTAATACTCATGCTATGTTAATAAAATAATAGGTATCATTTTTTATGATGCACTTGGCTTAGGTAGGGAAATCAGCCTAAATATGTAAGCCCACTATAATAGTGGCTACTTCCGCCTTCCGCATTCTGTTTTCCATAGTATGGAATGCGGCGATGCTTTTTTTTAGCTCATTGGGGAAATCTATTCTCGGCTTCCGGCTTCCGCCTATATGGATTCCAGAATTTTCATTTTCTGTCAATAAAAATTTCTTGCCAATGCAGAAGTCGAAAGTTACATGTTCGCAATTAACCTTCTTAGCTATTCGACTTCCACTTTCCTCCATGCGGAATGCAGAAGCCAGACAAGTTTATGTCCTTTTTTTTATTTTTTTCATTTTTCCAACTTCCTGTTTCCACACTACGAAATGAGGAAATTGGAACTTCGATGTTTTTCTTCACAAACTTTGTTTCTTCCTTTTTCTGCTTTCCAAAGTACAAAATGAAGAATACGGAACTTCGATACATTTTTAGTTCAAATATAAGAAACTTTGTCCATGATAATTTGACGAAATTAAAATTTCAAAATATAAAACTTTTGAAATTAACATTTAGGAAATCTATTCCCGACTTCTGCCTATGTGGATTCCACAATTTTCATTTCTTTCTTGCCAACTTCCGCTTTGCGCTGTGCAAAATGCAGAAATACGAACTTACATGTTCGCAATTAACTTTCTGTGATTTTCGACCTTCGCTCTCTATCGTTCGGAATGCGGAAACTGGGAAAGTCTTTGTCACTTTTTTTAATTTTCTCATTTTTTCGACTTTCAGTTTCCCCACTGCAGAATGTGGAAACCGGACCTTTGATGCTTTTATTTGCAATTTTGTTTTCTTCCACTTTCCAAAGTATGAAATGCGGAATACTGAACTTCAATATGTTTTTAGTTTAAATAAATTTGTTTCCGACTTCTGCTTTTCGTTGTGCGAAATGTGCAAGCCGAAAAACACAAACTAAAATGTAACATATAACATATAAAATAAATGTTTTTATTTTTATTTTTCATTTTTTTGACTTCCAAAATGTAGAAATGGGAGCTTTGATGTTTTTCTTCGCAACAATTGTTTCTTCCACTTTCTACTTTTCTAAGTATGAATTGCAGAATGTGGAACTTCGATGCATATTGAATTCAAATATAAGAAACTTTGTCCACGATAATTTGATGAAATTAAATTTTCAACAATATAAAACTTTTGAAATTAACATTTAGGAATATAACATTTAGGAAATCTATTCTCGACTTCCACCTTCCACCTATGCGGATTCCACAATTTTCATTTCTTTCTTACCGACTTCCGCTTTCCACTGTGCGAAATGCGGAAATAGGAAGTTACATGTTCGCAATTAACTTTTCATGATTTTCAACCTCTACTTTCCACCATTCGGAATGCGGAAGCCGAGAAAGTATTTGTCTCTTTTTTTATTTTTCTCATTTTTTCAACTTCTGGTTTCGGCACTGCGGAATGCGGAAATCGGAGATTTGATGTCTTCTTCGCAATTTTTTTTCTTTTGCTTTCTGAAGTACAAAATGAAAAATGTAGAACTTCAATACGTTTTTAGTTCAAATGAATTGTTTTCCGACTTCCACTTTCCACTGTGCAGAATGCGGAAGCCAGAAACCCCAAACTAAAATGTAAGATATAACATATAACATATAAACAAACGTATTTTTTTATTTTTCATTTTTTTGACTTTATGTTAAAACTTTTGAAATTAACTTTTAGGAAATATATTCCTGACTTTTGCCTTCTGCCTATGTAGATTCCAGAATTTTCATTTCTTTCTTGCTGACTTCCGCTTTCCACTGTGCAAAATGCCAAAATCGAAAGTTACATGTTCACAATTAAGTTTATGTGTTGCAGAATGCGATTCATGAGTCATTATTAAATATCAAGGTACTTATTGTTCATTGTAAAAATATTAGACAGGAGTGCTTTATATACAATGAGAATGTTGGATAAGCTAAAAAAAACAAAATACCTCAATCATTAATATTTTCATAATACAAGCAAGGTAGCAAACAAGAGATGAAATGACAAAATGTGAAATTTCTCATTCCTTCATATTCCAAATTCTGAAGCACCAGTTACAAGTCAAAATGTTGGATAATCCCCAACAATGTAGCAATATTAAATTATTTGCTTAGGTGTAGATAGATTTTCCACATTTTCTCATATCTGCAATTGGTTGCAGTCCACTTAGTTGTTTCTTTAGATTGGAATTGGTGTGTGATCATTCACCAATCCCACGTCACTCCATAAACTATAGCCCCTACATTAGCAGTAGGACTCTGAACTTATCTTCCCATGTCCTCCCACTCCATCCTTTAATATCACCATGTTGGGAATTATTTCTTTGACAACCATGAGAGGAGAAATAATGACGATCACGGGTCGAGTTTTTATGCACATAAAAAACCATAAATGAGGTCCAAATGATATTTTCCTTAGTAGGAGGCCCTATTTATTGCCTTAGTAGTATATCTATATATTGGGATTAATGTGATTTGTGTATAATTCCCTCATCTCTTGGAGGACATGAAAGGTCACTTTAATGTACTAAAATATATTAAGGTCATCATAACGCCGCCCCTTTCTGCTATAACGTCATCATATTAATTGCAGAAGTGACCGTCAGCCTCACTTGTTATCAAACTCAAGTTATCTCATGGTGTATGGACTTAACATTTTCCACTTCATCGTTGCCTTCTGATGAGTTCCCCTACTTCCTTACCATACTGCGTATAAAGCCTATACTAATCTTCTACTGCTTAATCATTATAGTGATCAAAACTATCACGCGTTCAAAACAACAAATATTTTGATTTCGGGATGCGATCTATGCCGTCCATTTTCATTTATCTTAAACCTTTATTTCCAACAGCATCGTCGGATATATAAATGTTGTTCTTCATCAATTTATATATAATGATAGTTCAGCGGTGAGATTCTTAAATGAAATAATCCAATGTGATATCATAATATTACAAAGTTTATATAATGAAAATGTTATGTTTATGCTATTTCTTTACAGCATTAGTGATCAGCTTCTTTATTAAGTTGTTTTTTCTCAGCTCTTGATGATACCGTCTTGCCTGTTATCATTCCTCACTGTAAGAAATCCCACTTTGTTTCTTCCCCTAGAGGGAATGGCAGGACAAATCCTATGAGCCTTCCCCTCCATTTCCAGAAAATGAATGTGGAAAAGAGCAAACGTTATAAGCATTAGATTTATGAGTCAGTGCAATCCAACATCCAGAATGCAGAGAGAGAGGCGGAGTTGGAAGGAATTTGCTTGCCACATGAGGAGATAAAAAATGAATTTAAGGATTTACTCCCTGATCCTAGCATGTCTAGAGGAAGGATCTCTCTATATCAGAAATCCCTAGAGCTGCAATGGTCGTAGAAGTTTATCCTAGGAAAAACTTTAGTGGAAAAAGATGAGCACCATGGCAAAATTATTCTTCAGCAAGACAAAGTCATTCTCATCCTACATAGGATTTTGGACAATCAGGTTGAGTTCACTAAGAGACTAGGCATCAAGCTCGAGCCTCATGAAAAATTGTTTAATTGACCATGTTATTCTTTCAGTCTTTGTTTTACTCTTTGTCTGTTTTAAAAACTACTACTGTTAATGGTTACTTTTTATGTTTTCATGGAATAATATTTTCTGAGACTTATAAAGAACTACCAATCATTCTGGTTGAGCCTTATTTCCTTTCAAGGGAGACTGCCAGTCTGATCTACAAGCTCGTTTTCCCATAAATGTGGGGCTTTTTTATTGTGTAAATGTCTGGTTTTGGCTATCGATGGAAATAGAAAGAGTTATAATGTTTTTTGGATTTTATTTATTGATTGAATTTGCAAACGATGACAATTGGAGTTGGATTTTGTCATGTTCCATTGCTTCCAATTCATTCAAATTTAGATAACTCTAAACCGTTACATCATTTATATTCGTATGAATTTAAAAAATAAAATCCTAAATCATGAGGTCCATATATCATTAATCGATAGTTTGGAGCCTATCCATGATGATGAAGAATGTAGTTGGTCTCTGGATTAAAGGTTTTAGTCCTAAATTTTGTCTTAAAATATTTCTCTAATACATTACATACTTTATCACTAGGAAATATGCCAATACCCCAATTGACGTGAATGAATGGATTAGAATCGAGAAAGTCGGTAATTTTTTAAAATCTTTTTTTAATACAATTGTAATATTTCATTTAAATTTTTTTGCCTAAACAATTTTAACACTTTCACAATTTCCATAAATAAGTTTAAGATTTTTTTAAGGAATTGTTTTAAATTTGTTTAATTGAGTGTAGGACTACTATTTATACTATATATAGTTCTGGATATAATAAGGATGGTTAGAATCAGTAAGATATAATCTCCTTCCAAGCATATCAAGCACATAATAAAAATAAAAAAATGGACATCATTATGAAAACTCGAAATCTAATGGGTGGGGGGACTATTGTTTCTAAATGTCTAACAAGAATAGTAGTAAAAATACAAACAAAACTCCATGAAACTAGGAAAAATCATTTTCCAATTAAATAAAGTTCTCAAAGTATGTATTTTTTTATACGATTTGATACAAACAAATTACGGAAGTCAGAAAATATATTATTTAGACCAAAAACATATCAAAGTTCTGCATCCCGTTTTATTACAAACTTGTAATTTCTGAACCCGCAAATCGAAAATTACAAAATTTTTGACCTTATAACTCCCACATTCTATTTTTATGCCTCAATCTCATCCATCCAACTTTCACAATTTCCATAAATAAGTTTAAGAATTTTTTAAAGAACTGTGTTTACATTTGTTTAATTTAGTGTAGGACACCACTCTTTATACTATATATAGTTCTGGATATAATAAGGGTGGTTAGAATGAGTAAGATATAATCTCCTTCCAAGCGTATCAAACACATAATATTAAAAATAAAAAATGGACATCATTATGAAAACTTGAAATCTAATGGGTGGGGAGACTAAAATAGTAGTAAAAATATGAACAAAACTCCATGAAACTGGGAAAACTCATTTTCCAATTAAATAAATTTCCCAGAGTATCTATTTTTTATACAATTTGATACAAAAAAATTACACAAGTCGGAAAGAAATTTATTTAGACCAAAAATATATCGAAGTTCTGCATCCCGTTTTCTACACTACGGAAAACAGAAATCCAATTCAAACAAAAACCGTCAAAATTAAAATTAAAATTCTAATTTCCGCATTCCGCACTATGAAAAGCGAAAATGGGGAAATAATATATATTAAATATGAGACAACAAGTTTTTCGATTTCTACATTCCATTGTGTGAAAAGCAGAGGTCGAAAAAAAAATAACGAACTTGTAATTTTCTATTTTCGTGTTCCTCACTGCAGAAAGCAGAAGTCTCAGATGATTTTGGGTTGAATGTCCATCTTCTGAAGTTTCGAACCCGCATATCGAAAATAACAAAATTTTGGATCTTATAACTCCCGCATTCTATTTTTCCGCCTCGATCTCATCCGTCCATGCAAAATAGATCTACGGCTTAGATCGGTTTGGCCATTTAGTTTTGACCTTTTACTTTTTTCACAATTTGTCACCGTTCTGCCTTCTTCTTTCCACAATTCTTCCTTCTTCCTTCCGCCTTCCACTTTTTGCTTTCGAAACTTGGAAATTGGAAACATATCAATCGACAGAGTTCTTCAACTGCGGTTCCTCCTTCCTCCTTCTGCATTCGAAACCCAGAAGTCAGAACTCAGAAATCAGAAAACTTAACTTTCAACCTTAGCCTGCACTGCACTTCCGAATTCCGCTTTCCAGTCTCGGACTCTGGAAATTGAAAGTTACTCTGCCTTAGAAGTTTTATGTACTTCCTTGAAAAAGAACTGATTCCTAACTAACTGTTTAAGGACACTTAAACATGATGAGTAATTATTTCAAGATAGGACTATTACAGGATATAACAGATAAAAGAAAACAACCATTTAATGTGAAAACATGCAAATCAATATCACTTCTTTCAACTTACTTTGGACCAACTTAACAAATAAAATTACAAAGAACAATATCCAAAGCGTTATAGATACACACCAAGTCCAAGAAACCATATTAATTAACAAATCAATATTAGAGATCCATAACCAATTACAAGTAGTATTAATGATCATGTATATCAAATAAAAACATTTATTGGATACACATTCCACATGTCAGTTTAGTACAAAAAAATCAGTAGATGAAATAACACATTTATAGTAAACCACAAATAATCAGTAAGCCAGATAAATTAGGAGATACACTGAAATTCATTCAAAACATTCAATGAAGAACCATGAAACATAATATCAAAATGACTGTAATTTTATTAATCTACAAAAATTTACAAAGTGCTAAAACCACAAACTTTCTTGTTATGATAGAGGCGGAAACAATTCTGCCTTCCGCTTTTTGCCTCCAAAACATGGAAGTTGGAAACATATCGATCGACAGAGTTCTTCAACCACGGTTCCGCCTTCTACCTTTGAAAGTTGGTAGTTGGAAGTTGGAAATTGGAAAACTTAACTTTCGACCTTAGCTTTCTCTGCACTTCCAACTTCCGTTTTTCGACCTTGGACTCTACAAATCGGAAGTTACTTTTCCTTAGAATTTTTCTGTACTTCCTTGAAAAAGAACTGATTCCTAACTAATTGTTTAAGGAAACTTACACACAATGATTAATGATTTCAACATAGAACTATTGCAGGATATAACAGATAAAAGAAATCAACCATTTAATGTGAAAACATGCAAATGAAGATCACTTCTTTCAACTTACTTTAGACCAACTTAACAAATAAAATTGCAAAGAACAATATACAAAGCATTATAGATACACAATAAGTCCAAGAAACCATATTAATTAACAAATCAATATAAAAGATCCATAACCAATTACAAGCAGTATTAATGATCATGTATATCAAAATAAAAACATTTACTGGATACATATTCCACATGTCAATTCAGTACAGAAAAATCAGTACGTGAAATAACACATTTTTAGTAAACCACCAATAATCAGTAATCTAAATAAATTAGGAGATACACTGAAATTCATTAAAAACATTCAATGAAGAACCATGAAACATAATGTGAAATGACTGTAAATTTATTACTCTGCAAAAATTTACAAAGTGCTAAAACCACAAACTTTCCTATTATAATCTCGATAGTTCTTTCTCCTATGTATCTCTCAAAGACAAATTCCTCCCTTTAAATAATATCATAACTTTTCCAAGAAAATAAAATTCCCAATATGTGGGATTACAAAATCAAACAGTTTCAAGGATTTCCAAGGACGGAAAGCTATTTGGTATGTAGGTTCATGAGCTCATTAATCTCCTGGAAATGCGCACTTGGCATGTAGGTTCACGAGCTCATTAATCTCCTAGAAATGCACATGTCGCAGGTGGATTTTTGCTTTACAGATTTGCGAGGTAATCTCCCTCTTCTTAAATTTCTTCCACTCTTTCAGGTACACCTATATAGGATCCATTGAAGCATAAGGCTTCTCAATCCATCTCTCAATATCCTGCATGGTGAGTTGATTTATCTCTTGGATATACTCCTTAGCTACATCGAATTGTCGTTCAACCTATTCCAGATGGAGTTTCGGTGAAGACGCCTGAGCAATAGAATCTAAGAGAGGAAAGTCCAAGTAATCAAGCAAAAACTTAGAAGTTGTCCACCTACATTCACAAGCCAACTGTCCTTCTCTAATTATAGCTTCCACTGAGTCACAGATATTGTCCCATGTCTCAATTGTAACCTCAGACGTTTTGGTTTCCAGGTTGTCCAAAATTGGCATATCATTTGGTCTATCTGAAATACGCATTTGTCAATATATTACCTGTTCAAAATCCCTAGATGCTGCTTTTCTTTGATCATGGTGGGTTTCCAAAGTTTCAATTGAGAACTGATTCTCTCAATATCATTCTTAAACTCTGCTCCCTTTTGTAGGGTGTCTTCCATCGAGGTAGCCTAAGGGATTGAAGGAACTTCAAGGACACCTTTACCTTTATCCTCAGGCTGAGTAGCTAGAGTAGCAGTAGAAATTGATGCTTTGTCTTTTGCTTCCTTCTCTATGTTCTGCTTCTCAATGTCCTACTCTAGCTTCAGTTTAGTTTCCCTATAATGAAGAGTGCAATCCTTGGTTTCCTTTTGGTACTTATAAAGTTGAGACTTAACCTTTGTATCCTCGATCTTGCTCATTGTCTGTCGAATCCACAACTGCTCTAAACTTAGAATCATCAGGGTCATTTTCATGAACATAGTGAGACCTAACACGCTTATGTGCAAAGAGGCCTTCCAGATAAGATTTTGGGTCATGCATCCTCTTGGGTGCCTCTCCAAAATGCATAACAATAATTTATTTACCCACCATGGCTGCAAGGGGAGAATTTTGAAGTACAAGAGAGTCCAGAGACAAGGGAAATTTGGGCCACACCTTTTTCTTATGTTTTGTCAATTTGGGAAAAAACCCATCAATAACAGTCTAAAAGGAAAATTCATGTAGCACCATATGATCATGAAATATTATGGGTAGCAAATACAAATATTTATTTCCCCAAATCCTCATATAAGAGAAATATTCTCCTACATACCAATCACTATGTAGACTCATAGACTCTAGGAAACAAGTTGCAAATCTCGTAGACTCGAGGAATGAAATTGTCCTCCCAAATATCAGAACAATATATGTGTACGGGGGGGAAATTCTTGTCCCAGTTCCAATTCAAGGTCGAGAAAGGAGAAGTTGCATAGAATTCATCCATCACAAACCTTGACATGTAAAATGTGAGCTTTCGGTTGGCCATGGTCTTCTAATATTTTTCAATTTCATCTTTCAAATTGAAAGATGAAACCTATGCCTAGTTGAAAGAATCACCTGTAAGCAAAACGTGGTGTGCCATAGGAACCTACTTTGCTTGGAACATGGTACAACTCGCTGACTCATATAAGTGACAAAACATAGTTTCCAGTAAAGAAAATGGTTCCCTAAACCAGGAAATTGGGTAGGCATTAGTTGGTGTATAGCTGAACAATTCTGTGTTATCCATCCAAGATTTGACCACTTCTTCATAGTTGTACCGAGAAATAGCTTCATCGAGAAATTTCAATGTCAAAAGCTGTCTCGGAGGTCCAAGTGCATAAGCCCTAACAAATACATCAAAATGGAACGACGCAATAGGGCTATTAACATTGTTGTTAAAAGAACATTCCTTAGGGCTCACGTGATCTAATGCACACTTGACATGATCTGTATAGGGCATGAAAGAAGGTCTAGCAGCGATGCAATGGAGCTAAGAACTACGAATTATTTCACAAGAAGGCAATTCATGGGTGACAGAGAAAAATTAGGCATTGTAAAAAATGGAGTAGATTCTAGACCAGTCCAGATGTACGGTATCAGACACACGTCCACTAGTATCAGTAAACACACTGCCATTGGGGTCTTTGTTCTTTTGCTCCTAAAGAGTTGTGTTTGACCTGGTGTTCCTGGAGGTGGTGAACACCATATCTAATTGGATTTTGGAAACCATGTTTAAATCAGTGACACGAGTTGAAATTAACAGAAAAAGCGGTCGAGTGGAAATTACTTACTGGTAAAAGTACTCAAAAACCACACTAAAATTACTTACTGATCTAGAGAGAGGAGAATAGTCCAAAATAAAAACTTCAAGCGCAACAAGAAATCACAGGCAAAATGGTAAAAAATAATCATAACTTCAAACACATTTAAAAACCAAAATTAAATGAACAAAATGATCTAGATTGTAGATCTAGGATAGATGGATGGCAGAGACCAACACACTAGAAATATAATGACTAAGTGATAAAATACAAAAAAATGTAGTTTCTGATTTTGGCGTTCTGAACTTCGGAAGTCAGAAATGGGGAAGTAAAGATTCACTGCACAAACATGTGAATGTTTCGGTTTACAAAATCAGAACGGGAAAGGGCAGAAATCAAAAAATTGACAAATGCTAAGAGTAAAAAGTGACCTTGCTGACTTCCTTGATCCAAAAATTAGAAGTCAGAAATTAGGAATATAATAAAAACCTTTGGAAACAAATGTCGTCGATTTGTGTGAAGCGATCTAGGTAATTGTTACTATAATTATAATTGTTAAAGGTATTTTTATTATTATTTAAAAAAGAGAGAGACAGTGAGGGAAAAACAGGGAGAGAGAGGAGGGAGAGAGAAGAGTAAAGAGAGAAACGGCCAGGGGAGAGAAAGAGAGACAGAGGAAGAAACATATCGAGCGAGGAAGCGGGGAGGAGAGAGGTAATGGGAGAACTCCGTTGATGTATTTAGTCATGAATACATCGATGAAGGAAACCAAGGTGGTAGAAATAGAACGAGTAAGTGATAATATACAAAACATTGTATTTCCAATTTTCGCATTCCGAACTTCAAAAGTCAAAAATTGAGAAGTAAAGATTCAATGCACAAACATGTGATTGTTCCAGTTTTCGAACTCGGAATGGGAAAGGGAGGAAATCAAAAAACTGACAAATCGTAAGTGTAAAAAGTGATCTTGGATTCATGTGAAGCGATCTAGGTAAATGTTACTATAATTCTATGTTTTTTTAAAGGTATTTTTGTTATTATTTAAAAAAAGAGAAAGAGAATGAGGGAAAAATAGGAGAGAGAGAGAAGGGCAGTGAGAGAAACGGACAAGGGAGAGAGAGAGAGATAGAGAGGGAGGAAGATATGGAGCGAGGAAGCAAGGACCAGAGAAGCAGGGGGAGAGAGATACGTTGATCCTCTGTTGATGTAATTAGTCATGAATGTCTTCAGGTAAAACCTCAATTGTAAATCGAGTCAATAGTACCCACAAAAGTATAATTAAAATGTAATTTTCAGTCTCCCAAGGTAAGTTAGAAAGATTCAATTGAGGAAAGACTCAATATTTTTACCCTCTCTAGACTCTAGATCTAGGATACATGGATGGTGGAGACCAAGGCGACAGAAATAGAACGACTAAGTGCTAAAATACAAAAAAATGTAGTTTCTAATTTCTACGTTCTGAACTTCAGAAGTTGGAAATGGGGAAGTAAAGAATCGCTGCACAAACATGTGACTGTTCCCATTTCTGAACTCGGAACGAGAAAGGACGAAAATCAAAAAACTGACAAATCCTAAGTGTAAAAGTTGATCTTGCCGACTTTTGCGATCCGAAAATCAGAAGTCGGAAATTGAGAATATCATAAAAACCTTTGGATACAAAGCTCATGGATTTGTGTAAAGCGATCTAGCTAATTGTTACTATAATTCTATGTTTTTTAAATATTTTATTATTATTATTATTTAAATAAGAGAGAGAGAATGAGGGAAAAACATGGAGAGAGAGGGGGGAGAGAAAAACGGGCAGGCGAGAGAAAGAGAGAGAGAGGGAGAAAATATTGAGCAAGGAAGTGGGGGCGAGAGAGGCGGGGGAAGAGATACATGTTGATCATTCATTGATGTATTTAGTCATGAATAAATGGACGATAGAGACCAAGGCGGCAGAAATAGAACAAGTAAGTGATAAAATACCGAAAATTGTAGTTTCTGATTTCTGCGTTCCGAAATTTGGAAGTCGAAAATCGAGAAGTAAAGATTCGATGCACAAACATGTGACTGTCCTGGTTTCCGAACTCGAAACGGGAAAGTTCAGAAATTGGAAAACTAACAAATCGTAAGTGTAAAAAGTGATCTTGCTGACTTCCATGATACGAAAAAGAGAGTAAGTGTAAAAAGTAATCTTGGATTCGTGTGAAGCGATCTAGGTAATTGTTACTATAATTCTAGGTTTTTTTAAAGGTATTTTTATTATTATTTAAAAGAGAGAGAGAGAGGAGAGAGAGAGAAATGGACAGGGTAAAGAGAGAGACATAGAGAGAGGAAGATATAGAGTAAGGATGCGACGAGGAGAGAGGTATGGGGGAAGAGATACGTTGATCCTCCATTCATGTATTTAGTCATGAAGGGGGGGAATATACGTTGATCTTCCGTTGATCTATTTATTCATGAATACATCAACGAGGGAGACCAAGGTGGAAGAAATAGAATGAGTAAGTGATAAATACAAATAATTGTAGTTTCCCATTTCCACGTTCTGAACTTCGGAAGTCAAAAATCAGGAAGTAAAGATTTGATGCACAAACATGTGACTCTTCCGATTTCCGAACTTGAAATGGGAAAGGGCGAAAATTGGAAAAATGACAAATTGTAAGTGTAAAAAGTGATCTTACCCACTTCCACGATCCAGAAATCAGAAGTCAAAAATCGAGACTATCATAAAAACCTTTGGATACAAAGCCCATGGATTTGTGTCAAGCAATCTAAGTAATTGTTACTATAATTCTAGGTTTTTTTAAAGGTATTTTTATTATTATTTAAAAGAGAGAGAGAGAGAGAGAGAGAGAGGGAAAAACAGGGAGAGAGAGGAGGGAGAGAGAAGGGTGAAGAGAGAAATGGGTAGGGGAGAGAGAGACAGAAAGAGGGAGAGAAGCAGGGGAGAAGAGATACGTTATTCCTCCATTAATGTATTTAGTCATGAATGCCTTGAGGTAAAACCTCATTTGTAAGTCGAGTCGTTAGTACCCACAAAAGTATTATTAAAATGTAATTTTCAGTCTCCCAAGGTAACTCAAAAAGGTTCAGTTGTGGAAAGACTCAATATTTTTACCCTCTCAGTGTTCCTTTGCATCTCTCAATGAAAATGCTAGTTATATTTGATTGTAGAATTCCATATATTGCAAAGTCAATGTTGGAAAACAAACTTTTATATAATTTCATGAGAGAGTTGAGACTTAAGGTTATATAATACACTTTCCAATTGATAGATAATTTAACTTGTATTGCAATTTTTTTATGATCTTTACTAACATTTATTACAGTTGTTTCCTCCTTCACATAATTGGAATGACACTATTAGTTGCAAATTAATGCATATTTGATTATGGTCCACTTTCATACGATCTAATGTGAATATAGCTCACTTCTATATGTTGTGATATTAGCAATATAACACAATTATGAATTATGGCATGAAATTAATACAAACTTTTAATTTTGAGATGACGATGATGCTATTAGTATTATCTTGTTAATTTATATATATTCGAAAATTTTTATGTTTTTTTTATGGATATTTATTATGTGTGATGATTTTTCTAGTTGGAAGTTGTGTTAGGATATTTAGACACTTAGGAGTTAGGTAAGATCAACTTGTGCAATATATCCGTTAGGTAAAGTGTGCTTCTTTAGTATGCATTTGTAAATATTCTAATAAGATGGTCACGATATGTTCTAGACATTAAGTGATCCGACAGTTCAACTTCTCTTAAATTATACCTACCGTTGATCCGTGGCTTAACACCCGATTGGTACATGATCTCTATTTAAAGAGCATGGAGAATCCTTGGCCAATTGATCGATTATGAGAAGCTCATTTGTAATTTTCTTCTTTTGCATAATAAATTGTTCCAAGTAGCTGTTTGGTTGGGGTCGTGGACTGTTTCCCTCTCGAGGATTTTAACCACGTCAAAATATCAATGTGTTGATTTGTGATTTGTTTGTGTGAGTGGCTTCTCTTGGTGTTCAGTCCTTTGGGAGTACCCTGTGTACCCAAACATGGTATCAGAGTGTTTATGAAGAGCCGCTTCCGTTTGTGATCAAGATCTGGAACCAGTGTTGCCGAAACTTTTAAAGGGTTTATGGTTCTATTTTTTCTATACATTTGTGGCCTATGGGAGCTATTCCATTGCATCTGGAGTGTCATTTCCATTGGGAAATAGTTTTCGTTTCAGCAAAAACCATTCTTGTTTGATCCAGAAACACCCATTTCGACAAATTTGAAGGTATAATGTTACAGTGATGGACTTGCTTTATTTTTTTAATCTCTCATATTTTATCAGTTTTATTAGTAGATATTTATTTTTTTAGTCTCATACTGTTACCTTCCCTGGCTGTGTATACTTTTTTCTGTGCACCTTACGCGATCGCGGCGAATCAGAAACAGAAAGGGAAAGTTTTTTTCTTCTTCTTGGCTACGTATGCTCTTTGTCGTGCACCTTGTGTGATCGCGGTGAATCAGAAACAACGAGAAAAATTGAAAACGTAGACTTTCTGGGAAAGCTAACTAATATCTAATCCCATAGTGTGGAATTATTTTTTTTTGTTTTTTTGTTTTTTTGTGATTTGCAGGAAAAAAGGCAAGCACAGAGACCGAGAGAGAAGAGTTGAAAAAAAGGAGCCCTCTTTCTCTTTCTCTTCTTTTACGTACCTTTAAAACTTAGCTCACTTGGTTCAAAGTTGCTTTATTCCTTAATAGGTCTTGAGTTCAAGTTTTTTTAAGTTACTTTTTAGTGCATGTAATTTATATTTTCAAGTTACTTTATTGTAAAAGTGCATCTCACTAAAATAAAATAAAATAAAAAGTGAGTCACTTAAGTCTTTTAATTTATTGTCGCACTATTTAAAGTAACATTATTGTAAAAGTGAACATCACTTATTTTACAAAAGTGATTCACTTAAAAGCAACTTTCTTGTAAGTGATTGTTAAAGGTTCATCTTGGGAAGAAGGGGGTTCGTTTTTTAGTTGGTCAAGTTAATATCTGTCTCGTCACTATTGGGGACATCTTCAACGTTTTCTTTGATCAAGCATAACTTCATCATCTACAATCAGTTTTCAGTACCAATTTTTTTAAACAACCTAATTTTTCGAGCTCTTTTCATCCAGACAGTTAGTTTTTATTCTTTCGGCCATTATTTTACAGTATGGCTGCCCCTTGTGATATTATACTTACTAGTTCTAACTATTTCTTATAGAAATCTCATATGGAGGATGTTCTCAGAAGTAAGGGACTTTTCAGAATTACCTCAGGGAAATAAACAGAACCCACTGATGATGATAAGAAAATAAAATGGGCAAATAGATGTGATGAAGCTTGTGGATTGATTGGGATGTCAATCTCTATTGATTTGTGATTCCACATATCTAGAATAGATGAACCTGATAAAGCTTGGGAAAAATTGGAATCTGTGTTTGGTAAACATAATGAGATTCAAGGTCATCAACTTGAGAATGAGTTGATTTCTTTGAATCCAAGTGATTTTTCATGCATTCAAGATTATTTATCTAAGTATAAAACTTTTATACTCTTATGTGAAGAATGCAAGATTAAGAAAGAAGACAAACAATATATTTATCATATTCTTTCCAATATTGGACCTGTATATTCTGTTTTTGTATCTACATTTTACTCCATGAAAAAATCCTTGATTGCAGCTAGCTATCAAGAGCCCAGTCTTGAATCCTTTTGTGATTCATTAATTAGAGAGCAAGATAACCTCATTCATCTTGGAATAATTAACAATGCAGATACATCTGGGAAAGCCTTATTGTCCCAACAAAAAGAAAAGTCCAAGCCTCCTAAGAAATAGAATTTTCGCAATATAAGCCAAACAAGGGTTCCAAACCCTCTCAGTCAAGTCCTTCTTTAAAAAATGACAAAGGATCCAAGCCAAAAGGAAAGAAGACTGAGCGTCATTGCAATTTTTGTGGGAAAGATAATCATGATGAATCTAAGTGTTTCAAGAAGATGGAAGGCTTGGAAGCAACAATGAAGAAGCACCACATCATCCTAGATTCGTCTTTAGGATCTACCTCTCATGGACATGCAATTTGTGCTTCTAGTTACTCTTATATTGCATCTTCTTCTACTTCAAATGAATGGCTCATTGATTATGGATCATCTTATCATATGGCTAAAAATCAAGCCATATTTTCTACTATGCATGAATGTAACACCAAACAAATATTTGTTAGTGATGATAGATCTCTAAGTGTTGTAGGATCTGGAACAGTTCCAGTAGAAAATGGTCATTTAGTGATGTACTATGTGTTCCAAGAATTTCCTTCAATTTTTTATCGGTTTATCAAATTACTCATTCAGCTTAAGGTAAAAATGTGACATTTACACCTCACTTGTTGTAATCAAGGATTTTAAAGATCCTCAAAATGTCCTTGCTACTGGAACTGTTGATGATATTACCAGGTTGTACAAATTTAACAAATTTGGGTCATCACCTTTTCCTTCATTTTTTGTTTCTCATAGTGATAACTTGAGCAAACTTTGGAATGAGCAATTTGGTCACTTAAATTATCGCTCATTGCAACAACTATGTAAAAAAATGTGGTGACTGGTCTTTTGATGGTATCTTGCAAGGATGGTGTTTGTTCCGGTTGTGTACTCAAAAAACATCATCGAGACAGTTTTGAAAAATGTGCATCTTGGCATGCCTTGGTTCCCTTGGAGCTTGTGCATAGTGACTTGTGTGGTCCTCTTCCATCTGTCTCATTTTCTGGCTTCAAACATTTCTTAACTTTCATTGATGACTACTCCAGACGCACTTGGGTTTACTTCCTAAAACTTAAGAGCGAAGTATTAACATGTTCTTGCCCTACAAGGACCTTATTGAAAAACAATCTGGTCATCAAATTATTAAGTTAATATCTGGCAATGGAAGAGAATATGTTAACAAAAAGTTCACTACTTTCTACACTGAACAAGGAATCCAACAACAACACATTGTTCCATATACAACTCAACAAAATGGTGTAGCTGAATGGAAGAACCGCACTTTAAAAGAAATGGCTAATTGTATGATCCAGTCTAAGGGACTAAGTCTTCAATATTGGGCCGAGGCCATAAATTGTGTAAATTACATAGTTAATCGCACACCCACTAAAGTTTTACAAGTTATAACACCAAAAGAAGCATGGAGTAAAATTAAACCAGATGTAAGTCACTTTTGTGTGTTTGGTTGTGAAGCATGGGCTCACATTCTGGATGAAAAACAGAAATCATTACAGCCTAAAAGTGAAAAGCGCATATTTGTTGGATATTTTGAAGATGTAAAAGGTTGTAGACTTATTCAGCCACATTCTCATTATATAATCATTAGAAGAGATATTAAATTTGATGAAAATCTCTTGGCCTATGAGCCTAACTTGGCAGGGGTGCCATCTTTGGCCTGCGAGCCTGATTCGACGATTGTGCCTTGTTCTACTTCCAACTTCCCTGATAGGCTTCCAACTCCAGTTTCTGATGATGACAGTGAGGATGAAAATCCACCTTCGCCTGCTCATGTTCCTCCAATTGCACCAGGACCAATTCTTCCTCGATGGGTCAGTTCAACATGTGAAGCAACTGGTGATCTTGCCGGTGATCCTAGAGATCAACATCAAACACGTTCTCAGTTTCAGCGAGCCTCTTCTCTTTTGGCTCAAGTTTTCGAGAATCATGATCCAAAAACTTTTGCAGAAGCTTCAGGAAATCCAAATTAGGATGTAGCTATGGATGAAGAATATCATTCCTTAATGGCGAATGATACTTGGGATCTTGTTCCTCTTCCAAAACGAAGAAAACTTGTCAGATGTAAATGGGTCTATAGAACTAAGTATGCATTAGATGGAAGTGTTGAAATACTTAAGGTAAGTTTATTTTCCAAAGGCTTTTCCCAAGTTGAAGGGATTGACTACAATGAAACCTTTTCTCCTGTCGCAAAAATGAACTCCATCCGCCTTGTTCTTTACCTTGTGACCTTACGTAGCTAGGAAGTCCATCAAATGGATGTCAATTCTAGCTTCTTACATGGTGATTTACAGGAGTAAATTTACATGGAACAACCTCCTGGATATGTTCAAAATAACTCTAGCCTTGTCTATTGCCTTAAGAAATCCTTATATGGCCTTAAGCAAGCTCCTAGATCTTGGTATGCCAAAATGGATAGTTTTCTCCTTGACACTGGTTTTTCTAGATGCCATTCTAACCCCAATGTCTATACCAAGAAAGTAGGAAACCACCTCATCATACTTGTTCTTTATGTTTATGATCTTATCCTTACTGATAGTGACCCTAAACTTTTAACCTATGTGAAATCTAGTCTTAAACAAAATTTTGAAATGTCAGACTTAGAACATTTTCATTATTTTCTTGGTCTCCAAGTATTGCAAACCAAAGTTGAATCTTTCTTTCTGAGTCTAAGTATACTTGTGACCTTATTCGTCGCTTTCACATGGAATATTGTAAACCAACCCCTTCTCCCTTCCAGTCTAGAGTCAAACTTTCTGCCATTTGTACTTCACCTGAAGTAGATGCCACCTTGTATCGCCAGCTTGTTGGTAGTCTCTTATACTTGACTCATTCTCGTCTCGACCTTTCCTTTGTTGTTGGTAGTGTTTCCCGTTATATGCAAACACCTCATGAAAGTCATTGGAAAGAAACAAAAAGAATACTTCGATATATTCAAGGTACAATTCAATTTGGGATTCATTATAGTATATGGGTAAAACCTTTGTTAGTTGGTTTCACTGATTCAGATTGGGTCGTAGATCCTAATGATCAAAAGTCTGCTGTAGGTTATGTTTTCAGTCTGGGATCTGGACCTGTCACTTGGGCTTGTAAGAAACAACAAGCTCTTGTTCTTTCTTTAGAAGAAGCAGAATATCGAGCCGTAGTTAATGCCATTTAGGAAGCTTTATGGCTTCGACAGATCCTTTTAGAGTTTAGATTTAGGAAGCAGTAGCCTACTCCACTTTGGTGCAACAATCAAAGTGCCATCAAGCTTTCCAAATATCTAGTTCTACATCAATGTAGAAAACACATTGAGCTACACATGCACTTCATCAGAAATCTTGTTCATGATCGTGTACTTGAAATGCTCTATTTCCCTACAGATGATCAAGTTGTAGACATCTTCACCAAGTCTCTTACAAAAGTGAAGTTTTCTAAACTTCGATCTATGTTAGGATTTTAGGAATGTGTCATTAAGGGGGGATAAGCTCTAATTCCTCCTTCCTTCTCCTAATAGTGTCAAATTTTTAAATCCTTCAATCCTATCCCAAGTTGTTCTTAAGGGGGATGTTAGGATATTTAGACACTTAGGAGTTAGTTAAGATCAACTTGTGTAATATATCCTTTAGGTAAAGTGTGTTTCTTTAGTATGCATTAGTATGCATTTGTAAATATTCTAATCCGATGGTCACAATATGTTCTAGACATAAAGTGATCCGACGGTTAAACTTCTCTTAGATCATACCTACCATTGATCCGTGGCTTAACACCCAATTGGTCCATGATCTCTATTTAAAGAGCATGGAGGGTCCTTGGCTAGTTGATCAATTATGAGAAGCTCATTTGTAATTTCCTTCTTTTGCATAATAAATTGCTCCAAGTAGCTATTTGGCTAGGGTCGTGGACTATTTCGCTCTCGAGGGTTTTAACCACGTGAAAATTTTGGTGTGTTGATTTGTGATCTGTTTGTGTCAGAGGCTGCTCTTGGTGTTCGGTCCTTTGGGAGTACCCTGTGTACTCGAACAAGTTGTCAATTTCTATTAAATTTCTCCATCAATGTTATGCTATAAATTTGAAATGCTATATCTATTTTTTTATATATATCTAAGTTATTTAAGATTTATGATATATTTCATCTATTTAATTGAAATTACTAAAATCTTGCTTCATATGATATTAGTATTGACTTGTTGTTTTTACAATCTCTATAATGATTCCCATGACATCATATTGATCTAATGGTATATTAAACTTTCACTTGTTATAATTATAGATGATGACGATGTTGTAAGAATTATATTGTTAATTTATATATACTAGAAGTTGGAGATGTTTTTTTATGGAGATCTAATAAGTATGATGATTTTGCTAGTATGTATGGATCTTGTCAATTTTCCTAAAATTTCTTTATAAATGTTATGCTATAAATTTGAAATGTGATATCTGTTTTTTATAATGATATATGTTATTTAAGAATGATGATACATTTCCTTAATTTAATTGAAATTAATAAAGTGGAAGATATAAAAGAAGCAACATGAGGTGCTAAAATGAAAGCAAAATGTGGCATGAAATTGGAAGCCAAACTAGGTGCTATTTGTGGCTCTAAATAGGAATCTAAATTGGGTGCTAAATAAGAAGCAAAACTCGGGGCTAAATAGAAGCAAAACCCGACACTTAAAGGAAGCAAACCTTGGTGCTAAAAATGAAGCATAACCAAGCACTAAATAGGAAGCAAAATTTAGTGCCAAATAAGAGGCAAAATTCGACATCACATAGGAAGAAAACATGGAAGCTATAATGGACGCAATACCAAAAGAAGAAATTGAAGCTATAATGGATGCAATGTTGGAAGAAAAAATGGAATCTATAAGGGAAGTAATTCTAGAAGCAAAAAAGGAAGAAATAATGGAAACCTTAATGGAATCAAAATTGGCATTAAAATGGAAGTAAAACCTAACACTAAAAGGAACCAACCCATGGTGCTAAAAAGGAAGCGAAACCGGGCACTAAATAAGAAGCAAAATTTGATGCCAAATAAGAAGAAAAACCCAACATCACATAGGAAGGAAACATGGATGCTATAATGGAAGCAATACCACAAGCAAAATGGAAGCTATAACGGAATCAATGTTGGAAGAAAAAAAGGAAGATATAAGGAAGCAATATTAGAAGAAAAAAAGGAACCAATAATGGAATCCATATTGGAAGCAATTATGGATGCAAAACTTGGTGTTAAAAAGGAAGTAAAACCTAGAAGTAAAAGGAAGCAACACTTGACACTACAAGAAGCACCATTGTGCGCTAACAAGGAAATCAAAATGGAAGAAAACTCAGAAGTATTACCCAATAGTAACAGGGAAGACAAACCTAACGCTAAATAAAGTGTAAAACAAACTTAGTGCTAAACTCGGCACATAAGTCGACGCAAATTCAAAATGTCATGTACCATCGTATTTAGTGCCCATTGATGAGGACAAAGTTGAAAAAAAATACATTAAAAAATGAAGCAAAATCTGGTGCTATTGCCCTATTTTGTTGTAGTGTTTCTCCCTCAACCTTGACTACCTTTCTCAAAGGTTAGCTTGCTTCTTTAGTGTTTTCCTTGACTTTTTCAAAGACTACATAGGCAAGTCCAAATACCATGCAATCTAAGGGTGGAGGAGAGTCTTCCTCAATAGGAATATCCAAAAGTGTCAAGATATTTCCCAACCTAATGCCAATAACTTGTGAAGATTCCACTAGTTTAAAATGTCTTTATGAGTGTGATTGAATAAAGAACTTGACTTTATCATGGCTTTGTTCTTCTCTTGATGCTCTATCAATCAGTTCTCCTACCATTCATCTAGCCAATGCTATCATTTCATAGACACAATCCTTACTAACTTCCCTAGTTTCTTTTGTTTCCATCTCACATCGCTCGAGCCCTCTTTTAAGCTAGAGAAAGTCATAGGGTACATAACAACTATGAATGTAATGGCAATGTGCCATTATATTCCAGGATCCATGAATTAGGGAGATATGTAGGAACCTTGGATCCTTAAATAGGTTTGTCCTTTGACCTAAATAAAGACAATACTTAGCTCCCAACTAAAACCATAGGCTCACTTCCAATATGTAGAGTGAAAAATCACATGCATACAAAATGGATCATATCTCAAGCCTTTATGATATCAAAATATGGTACAATGATTGATATGGAGCATGTGAAATATAATTCCCTTATCTTTTCAGATTGTATGCACTTTCACTTTTAAGTGGTGTGATGCCTCAAACTTCGATCACAATGTTCATGGGATTGATTTGTAGCTTATGTCCCCATACTATTTGTTTAAGGTGCCTGATCTATACTGCAAGTACAACCATTGGCTTGAATATCTACCTTTTTGTTTTGTGATCAATACTCTTGATAGAATTCTATGCTTGCAAAATCTTTGGCTATGTCTGGGGATCTTTGAATAACTCTAACCAGTGTTGTGTTCCTTGGGATAATTCAGGGTGAAAATGCTCTAATAATGATGGAATAGTCGCCTACTATTGTTGTAAACATGATGTTTTTTTCATTATCAACATAAAAGACCTTTATATACTACATTTTTTTGTTGCCTTTATGGTGTCTATTCCTAGACTCTAAGGGTGCTTTTCTTCCTTTTGTCTCTCAAGATTATGAACATCCCCTAACCTACCACTCTTAATTGAATTTAATAATTAAAAATATAATATAGTTTTAACTAGAAAAGAAATAAATGTTAATATATTTTTAAAAATCTAAAATAATTAAGATTTCTAATTAAGATTTAATATATGAGATATATTTTGGAGTGTGTGAAATTGTAATACTTTAAAAGTAAATATAAAGGTAAAGGGGTTGTTTGGGTTCTATAAACATTTTAGACAAGAATATAAAAGTGAAATGAATCATTTAAAATAAAACATAAAAATAAAGAAGGTAAAGATGGGTGGGTTTAGTTTTTTTAAGTTAGATATAATTTTTATGTAGTGAATATTTTTAGTTATAAATGGAATATAATTTTTTTTTTTTAAATTTAAAAGAAATTAAGATATAAGTTTTAATAATTGATATATGTTAAAAAGTGTTCATTGTTTACATTTTCTTTTTCTAACTAAAGTATCTTGCCTTCTAATTTATTTTACACTTTTTTTTTTCTGACTAAGGTATGTTGGTTTCTAATTTATTCTGTGGAGTTAAGAAACAATGCTCTTAAAGTCCAAGATACATTTTCCTTAGTAGGTTTATGTCACACTTGATTAATGGGATTGTGGGACACTTGTTCAAGGTAATATCTCTAAATCTCTATACTATAGAAAACATTATGCATACCAAATTTATTTTTCAACATGATGTGTATTTTACCTTTTAATATATATATTAAATGTAGTTTTATAGAAAATAAACATTTGAAAAAGTAAATATATTGTTTTTTTAATGTTTTTTAAGGAAATATAGTAATGGGTTAATTGTAACATCTTGAATATAAAATGCAATAATTTGTTCTAATACCAATGACTAACATACTCTTGGAGTTTTGGTATGAAAATAAATTTTGAAATCAATTTTGTATTTGTTATGTGATCTAATTTGTTATGTTGATTTCCATCCTTGGGCTCTATGCAAAGCATGCTATATGTGTTGACCTCAATATTTATAACTAACTTAGTGCATGGTAAAATCATTGTGGTGCAAGATAACAATTGTAATTTAAAATAGCGTTGCTAGCTATTACTGATGGAATGCAACGATCTAATATTTGGCCATATCATAACTTTTCATTATTTAGAATATACAAAAATAGATTCAATTCCTTAAAACCCTTATTCTGTCATAATTACGCAATCTCAACACCTTATATCTATGATTCCAACAAGTCCACTTAGTTTTTTTGGGGGAAATGGTTCTAAAACAAATAAGGAAAAAAGTCCAAATTGGTCTAATCATGAGACTACTTGATTTAAAACATTGAAATATGAAATTTATGATTTCACTCTCATCCCATAGATATGCCATCACAAGGTGTATGCAAGTTACAGGTTCTAGGCACCTTGTTTACCATCAATAACAGAGTCCAAGGAATTCATGGAATCGAAACTGCACTTGGTATCCAAAAAAGTAAGAAGAGTTCAATGAATCCAAAATGAGCAAAGTTTTCTAAAACCTTCTCTCAAAGCTTTTCAAATGGCTCTTATAAAATTGAATTGGTTTGGGCACCCAAAAAATAGATGGAGATCAAGAGATTTGCTAATAGGCATTGATAGGGCACTCATTTGTCACTTGACACCTACAAATGGTTCATATGTAGGTTTTCCTATCGAAAATAGATAATTTTTTTAAATTTCCTTGGTATGACATGTGACGGTTTCATACGTGAATGGTGGGGAAAACTACCTAATACCATGCTGAAAACATATACCATGTCAACAAATTGTACATTCATTTATTATTTAAAGGAATATTTGTAGAGGAATCCACACCTTTTTTTTCATAGACTAAATGTTTGATGATTTTGCTAGTTTTCGAGAGCATTTTCCTACATGAATATGATCAAAAAATTGAGATTCCAAATAACAGTGTTTAAATTTGCTTGAGGGTGTCATATGGTATTTGAGGGTGTTGAATCCATATATGCATTTAGAAACACAATTTGAACAACATAGAATCTAGATTTAAAAAAATAAATTGTCGGATTTTGATAAAAAACCTATGTTGCACAAGTTTCTGGAACGTGGGTACCAGTGTCGGATACGTCTAGAAGTTTCCCTCAAATTTGCAGGAAATGGTAGGTTGGGAATGCCAATAATATATATTAAAAAAATATAAAAAAAATAATTAAAAAAACATGAGAAGAGAAGAAACATTAACACAAATCAAATGAAATATAAAAAATAAAAAAATAAAACAAACATGAGAAGAGAAGAAACGTGGAGAAAAAAAGAAACATTAACACAAATGAGATGACTTAACTTATCCCTTGTATAACGGTTGTAACTAAAACCTCTTAGCATATGGAAATGACAATAAAATCAAGATTACCATCCACATCATTGATTATATAAGGTAGACTGTTTCTAAAGTGGAGACTTTTAGAAGTTATAGTCCCTATATTTGTGGCTATATGTATAGAGTAAGTTTTTAGTTTTGTGTCAACTATGATTAAAATATATTAGAATATTATATGTTTACAAAACATTCTATGTCAAGGTATTTGCAAAGGTATATAATTATTCAAATTTAAATTATTATAAAAAAAAACGAAGATACTTTTTATTTAAATGTAATATATGAATTTAGTTTTAAAGTAAGATTTAAAACCATTACCAATTAGTTAAAAGTTTATTTTTATTCATAAAGTAAATAGTAAAATAAATAAATTTATTTTATTTTATTTAATAATATAAAAAATCAAAATAGATTTACTAGCATGAGCATTAAATAGAGACCAGTGCAACAACTCCACAAAATAGCACAAAAAAACTTTTATTGCAACTTAGTTTTCAAGAGAACTTTTTGAGTAAACCATGTATATGTAAGGTCACAAAGAATTGGCAGAGCGAGCGAGGGTTTCACAATAGTATTCTCTAGGGTTTCTGTGTTACCTGGTGGACGGCCATGCTTGGCTCTCTGCACTGTAACTGTGCTCTGTGTCTTCGATGCGGTTTATACTTGGGTTCTTGTCAGGAGATTTTTTTGTATTGAATCTGGGTTTGCTGCTAATCATGACGAGTTTTTTCCTTGGACTGGATACCACCCCAAGGGTTGTTCCATGCACATTTATTCCCCCCTGATTATGGGCGGTACCTCGCCACCATTTTGGACCGGAACTTGAACTGTCACATCAAACTGTTCAGTGGAGTCTTTCATGGTCTACATTGGGGAGCTCATCATTTGTTCTGCTTGCGTATTTGATGGGTCTTATGTTATCTAGTTGAATTTGGTGATGACAGTCAGGATCATTGGTTTTGTGGCTCTGCAATGACCAGGTATTCTTCGACATTGCTGTTTAATTATTGTTTTATTTGTACCAGGTATTGGGGTTGGTTTAAGCTCCTCTACGTAGAGTTTATATGTATTTTTAAATACCAGCCTCCCACATGGAGTTCACTCTCTATCCTGAGATTTAGTACCAACCATGTGCAAAAAAGTGGGAACCTGTTAAGCTCTGTCGAGTGTGTTGGCGGGACTCTCTGTCTTTAGCCAACTCGGTTTGTCGTTACCTCTTTTGTTTCTAGTATATTAGCTATCATGGCTTCCTTTGTTGTGGGTGTCTTCCTGTGCTGTGGGTGAACCTAAATTGAGTTAGACTCTGGTAGGGCTCCTGTTTTTTGTTTGAACCCTTGATTTGATTATTGTCGAACCGTCGGTCGCTAACCCTAGTTGTATTGATGGGGTTTTTAGTGTTGTCGACCTATGGTGACCCTAATGCTCCATCAGTGGGTGGTGCGGGCTCCAATTTCTCTCGCTGATCTCTTCCCTCAGGCCATGTTCGCCGAAACGAAAAGGCCCTTAAGGCACTGGAGGAGAAGCAAAGTTTTGTGTTGGGGCATGATGTCTTCATTGACAAAGTAGAAACCCTTTGTCGTAGAGCCCTCATTGGAAGATTAGAGTATGATTTGATGTCAAAGGAAGATTGGGTGTTCTCGGCGATTTCCCATTGGAAACCCATCATTAACTATGTGCCCACTATCATCCTCCTTGCCAATAATGGGCTGGTCCTTGTATTCATTGAAGAAATTGATGCTACCCGTATCCTTGAGACTCTATGGACTATTCAGCAGGGTTCCTTAGTCCTTCATTGTTGGCATTTGGGATTTGACCCCCTCAAAGAAAGAGCCATTATCCACCACCTTTGGGTTCTTCTACCAGCCCTACCCTTCCCCCTATGGAATAAATATATTCTCACAAGGTTAGCAAACTCAATCGGGCATTTTGTGGCACTATAAAAGGACTTTCACTCAATCTTTGACAAGAGGGTTGTGAAGGTGCTGGTTGAATTGGACATATCAAAGGGCCTTCTCCCTGAAAATGACATTGTCTATGGAAATAGGGTCATTACCCAGAAACTTGATTACCTAAACATGTCTTTCCATTGTAACTATTGTCATGAGACCGGTCATTTATGTAGTTCTTGCACACTTCTCCATAGGGGTTGTCCGGCATAAAAGGGTTTTGACCTTAGCTCTGGTTACGATTCTCCTTTCCTTGAAGGTTGTTCTTCCCCTAGAGAGCCATCAGAACCCATTCCTGAAGCTATATATATGGCCTCATCCCCTACACCCTATGAAGTTCTTTATAAGGGAGAACTTAATTATATTGAAGATATTGAGGTTTGTGCTCTACTCTCTCATCCGTTGGCTTCAGTCACTCCACTTCCCTTTCCTGTGCCTCATCCCCTTCCTGATGCCCAGCCTGTGTCGAGCCCTCCTCCCTTCAGACTGGAAAACTATCCTGCTCTCCCTACGTTATCATCCACCTCTCCTGATACCTCACCTAATACAGGTCTATCACCTAACTTACAGGCCTCTAGTCCCACAGATAAACCTGCTTTCTAGGATCCCTCTCTCCTAAATTCTCTCTCCATATTTTTCAATAAAGAACCTATCTCACCTTCCACTCTCCCTCTGGACTCCATTTGTTTTAAAAATGTAATGATCCACAAAGCTAAGAAGAACCCTACCGAGACCCCCTCTAAGTCGGTGGGAAATTTGGGGTCCTACACTCGTATCTCAACCAGGCTAAAGAATACAGCAAGATAGTCTCGATCTTCTCCTTCCCCATCACAGGTCCTTAGAGAAAGCACACATGAAGTGATATGTTACCCATGAATATTCGGGGGTTTGGAGGGCTATCCAAACAAAAATCCCTCAACTCTCTGTTCTCTGACTTAAACCTTGATATGATTTTACTACAAGAGACTATGTGTACTTCTTACCAATCCCTTATTATGTTCTCCAAATTCAAACCAAGGTGGGAGTTCTGTGCTGTAGATGCTTCTGGGCTCTCTAGAGGTCTCCTTACTGGTTGGAACCCCCTCCTTATCTGTTGTAAAGCTTTCTCCTCTTTTGCGGGCATCTTTCTCAAAGCCAACACTAAAGGGCTCTCAGAGATTCTCACTATTTTTTACTATTATGGTCCTTATTCTCAGAGAACTACTTTTTGGGATAATGTTCATCTTGGAGGCCTTCTTGCCCTACCAAATTTGCTCCTGGATGGTGACCTAAATTTTACCTTATCCTCCTCTGAAATATGGGGTTAAAAAGCTAGAATTGATCCCTTGGCTTCCTACTTCTCCTAGCTGATTTCTAGCAATAATTTAGTTGATCTCTGCATGAACTGCCCTGTCCCTAATTGGAGGAATGGTTTGGTTGGGGAGGAAGGAATCAGTAAAATACTTGATCGCTTCTTATCATCATCCATTCTTATTCCTAGTCTCGCCTATTTTAGGTCTTGGGATACTCCTTCTGATGTTTCAAACCATTACCCTATTTGTCTGGAGTGGGGTCAAAGACTTGTATTGCAATTCTACCCCTTTAAATTTAACAAAGCTTGGCTCATGGAAGATGACTTCACCCCTCTGGTTGAGTCATCCTGGAAGGCTCCCTTGGATTTTGGACTTTCAAACCCCTTGGATTCTCTCTCAGGGAAGTTAAAACACCTCAAAGTTTTGGTTGAAGGCTAGGAGAGGAAGAAAATTTGTGAAAGGAAACAATTGCTCCTGGACTTAAATGAAGAGATCACTCACATTCAATTGAAGGACTCTGGGATTCTATCCGTTGCAGATGCAAGCAGACTGAAAGATCTGCATGATAAAAAAGGCATTTTCTTGGCTTATGAGGTCACTACCCAAAGACTCAAAAGCAGAGTCCTCTGGCTAAGAGAAGGGGATGCCAACACCAAATTCTTTCATGCTTATGCTTCAGCAAGAAGGAATTCAAATGCTATCTGGTCCCTCAAAGATATAAATGGTAACCTAGTATCTGAGGATACATCCTTAAAGGAGATGGGGAAAAAACACTTCAGTGATGTATTCATGGATGATAAGTCCACAAATATTGCTGATCAACTTAAGGTAATAAGGTTGTTTCCAACTTTGACTTAGAATGAGGAGGTAAACTATTTCTTAGAGCCTGTAACTATACAAGAAGTAGAAGTTGTTCTAAAGGGATTCAAGAAAGACAAAGCCCCGGGCTTGATGGCTGGCCGGTTGAGTTCTTCCTGGTGTTTTTGACCTGAATGGCGAGGAGCTTACCTCTGCAGTGGAACAAACAAGAGTAGAGGGGTAGGTCCCAGGTTCTGTGAACTCCACTTTTTTGACCCTGATACCTAAGTGTAGAAATCCCTCCACCTTTGCAGACTTTCATCCTATATCCTTAAGTAACCTTATCTATAAGATCATTTCTAAAATTTATGTGATCCGCCTAAAACCTATACTGAACAGAGCTATCTCCTCACAACAATTTGGTTTTTTAAAGAACCGTCAAATCACTGAACCAGTAGGCATTACCCATGAAGTTTTACACTCCATCAAAGCCAAATATTCAAGTGTCCTTGTACTGAAGTTGGATTTAGTCAAATCCTTTGATAGAGTCAATTGGACCTTTCTGAGACTCTTGCTCCTACAGATAGGTATCCTTCTGTTTGGTGTTAATTGGATAATGGGATGTGTCACAAACTCTTGTTTTGTTGTTTTAATCAATGGGACACCTTCGGAATTTTTTCCTGCCTCAAGGGGAATTCGACAAGGTTGTCCTCTATCGCCACTTTTATTCATTCTTATTATTGAGAGCCTCAGCATAATCACTACTGGTGCCCAGCAGAAAGGACTTATTAAAGGTTTCCAGTTCTCTCCTAGCCTGTCAATAACTCACTTACTTTTTGTTGATGATGTAATTCTTTTTGGAATTGGAACTGTCCAATAATGGGGGGAATACAAAGAAGTACTAGACTTGTTTTTTTCAGCCACCGATATGATTGTCAATATGGAAAAATCCTCTTTTCTGTATAATAATGTGGATGAAGAGACTAGAAGGAAAATTACTTTGCTTCTCCCACACAACAGGGCCCCTATAAACTCAAGGTTTAAATAACTGGGGTATTGATTAAAACCTCTAGGATATCAGGCATCAAATTGGCAATGGATGGTGGTGATGTTTGAAAATAAGATAAACAACTGGACTTTTAGATTGCTCTCCTTGGGAGGCAGATTAATTCTCATCAAATTTGTACTTATAGGGATTGGAGTGTACTGGTTTGCTCTAGAAAGATGTCCCAGCTCTATACTGAATGCCTTGAGACATTTAATTTTTAACTTCTTGTGGGAAAGAACAGATGGTCATCATCGTTTTCATTTGACAAACTGGAAATCAATTTCTGTTCCTGTTGAATATGGTGGCTGTGACATAAAGAACCTAGAGTGGTTTGGGATCTCCCTTCGACTGAAGAGTTTGTGGCAGGTATTAAAGGGAAATGGTATTTGGACTCAAATTATTGCTCATAAATATCTAAAGGATAGGCCCTTGGAGGACTGGATTCGTGCTCAGAAATTCACTGTTAAAGGCACCTCATATTTTTGGAACGGGTTTGTTAGAATCTTGGCTTGGATTACATGCAAGCTCAGTTGGAAAGTGGGTGATGGACTAAAAATATGCCTTGGCATGGATCCGATTGCAGGTTTGGAAACCTCATACATACTCCCGGTGGATCTCAGAGAATATATGGCTGAATATGGGATAGCGTGCCTGGCCTAGGCATAGAAATTCGATGGATTCTCTGTTGGTTATCATGGATGGTTATCAGCCTATGATCCGGACCTAGGAGGTGAATGGGTGGAACAGTGGACATCTTTTGTAAAAGGTCTCTCTCATGGTGGAATAAGAATTGGGGATGTGGAGGATTCCCTTATTTGGCTGTATGATAAGGATTTGGGCATGGTTTCTGCAAAAAAAGCATATGGGCTTATCATATCAGATTTTTTGCCTCCTCCTTCTGGATGTATCATCTCTCAGATCTAGAACTTCAACATCCCACAAAAGCTGAAGTGCTTCACTTGGTTGTCTTTCTTTAATAAAATCAATAGTTGGGATAATCTCTGTAATAGGGGTTGGCTCAGTCCAAACTGGTGCTTCCTTTGTAAGAAAGAAGTTGAATCAATTGACCATTTGTTTGTAAACTGTTCCTTTGCTCGTGAGGCTTTGGTTTTCTTGGATAATTTGGCTGACATACGGGTGGGCTGGTCTAAATTGACTCTTACAGGGAACCTTATCAAATGGCTGGAAAAAAGACAGGATGCTTTCAAATCTGCCTATTTTGTTCATCTAGAACCCATGGAAGACTAGGAACAACCACATTTTTAGAACATAGAGCCAAATATCCCCTGTCTCTATCATTAGATTATATCTGAAGATTTATCTTTTCTTGTACCTTAAGCCAAAATACCTAAATCCAGGAATATTGGGGATCCTCCATTAAAACAATTTCCCATGGCTTTCTTTGATGGAGCTGCAGTGGATTCTAAAGGTGGAGCAGGGGTATGCATATGGATTAATGAACAACATTTCATCGAAATGAAATTAGGCTGCGGTCTTAACAGTAATACAAGAGTCGAGCTATTGGTACTCTGGGATTTACTTTCCATTGCCAAAGATATTGGATTTCCATATCTACATATCTTTGGCGATTCTTCTATGATTATAAATTGGGCAAAGGATGAATCCACTCTTACTATTGTGAACCTAGAAGCTTGGTGCAACAACACCAAAAAGCTGATTTCTTTGTTCACTTCAGTGAATTCCAGTCATGTTTATAGGGAATATAATATGAGCACTGATTCATTATCCAAGATTGGGCTACTTATGACTCCTGGCCGTCTTACTTTTACAAAATATTGTTAAGGTGATATTTATGGGGAAGTTAATCTTTAGTTGTTTTGACAATCAGCTCTGATGCTGACTAAGGACTATCTTTTGATGTAGTTAGTCCCTTTGGGGTACTATCTTTCTACAGGTTTTAGTTCATTTGATTTTATCCCTGGAATTTTGAGAGGACTCAAGTGTGTCTTGGATAATCCCTTAGGGCTCATATTATCTTCTTTTGAGACATTTATTGTTGAACTTACTTGCATATTTTTTATGAGAGGATCTCTTTTCAGTTCATTAAGCCCAGGTGAGAACAATAGCTGGCTCAGTCCTATACCCCTGCTAGTTTTTTTTATGATACTATGAAAAAAAAGGTCTCGATCAAATAGAGAGAATCAAAACCAACCGTTAGTATACCCTTCAACCACGACATTTATTGCACTGCAAAGTGTTTTATGCACGCTCTACTAGAACGTGTGCATTTTAAAAAATGATTAAAGATTGTAATACATTGGATGACAGCTTGTAACCCACTAGAGGAAAATAGAGTGGTGTCATCTCTTTTGATCGCAGATGGACTTGGAGCGGTCGATGGTCGGCCACTATGAAAATGTGTGTTCATGTTTAGTTGGATACCTGTCCTTCGGATCCGTCCCTTCAATTTTCCTTTAGCTGGCCGCCTGTCCTTCTGACCCGTCCCTTCAATATTCCTTTAGCTGGCCGCCTGTCCTTCTGACCCGTCCCTTCAATATTCCTTCTAACTTTTGTATTTTGCACAAACTAAACATATTTCTAATTTGCAGGTTGGAAAAGATTCCAAAGTGATTGTAGATTGGGTATTACAAAAATGCCAATTGTAGGTGGTTCTATCTGATGGCTACAAAGTAAAAATTTGAAGATTGGAGGAAGAATTTATAAATCTCCATTTCAACATGTTTATAAATAGTTCAATATTGAAGCAGACGCTTTCTCAAAACAAGAACTGAATTTGGTAGAAGGATCATAATCCACTTTGAAGAATTGAAGGGTTCAAGAGTGGTGTCTCAAGGCACATTTTCTATATCCTAATAGAGGTTTGAAAAAAAAAATCATATCTTTAACTATACATCTATGGTTGTCATATTGCTTACGTTGCTAGAGTGTTTGGTGGTTAAATAATATGGTCTTTTTTTGTTGTAGTTTTTGTTTTCTTATCATTACTAGAAGATTGTATATGTTTTTATAGTGGCTTATCTAGCTATAAGATTGGTGAGATGCAGTTAATAGAGTTTTTAGTAAGTGGGTGGTGGTCAATTTAAGACAACATAATTACTAAATATTAGTTGCAATGTATGGGAGGAAGAGTAGAGAATTTAGAGATGCTAGTTACTATGGATTGTCTAGTATTGTGTACTTTGATTCTCAAAATGATCAATAACACGTATAGTATTTTTCTCTATGTGGAAAAAAAATTAAGTTTTAAAGATTAGTTTTGTATTAGTTCTCATGCAGGCAACGAATATACGATTTTTTAATTTTTAAAATTTTTTTATTACAATTTTAGGTTGGACTTACTATTAATTCATCATTCATATATACTTTTAAATTAATGTCTAAACCTTATTCTATTAAACTTTTATAATGGTGTCATGTTGCCATATCATTAGTGAATATTAATAGAGTGGATAGGTATATCAGGTGGTGGTCAAATATATTACAATTTTACATTGTTGTTATGTTGGCATACTGCATAGGGTTGGTTGTCAATATATTTTTCATTGATTAATCATGTATAAGTTTAGGTGATAGTGGTGGTCATAAATTATTACCACTAAAGTATGGGCATAGTTGGTAGTGGGAGTTGAAAATTTATGGCATACAACTTCCATTTTCTTGGCAGAGTATTTGTTCATTTGTATGGCCTTCGATTAATCAAGTTGTTGATTATCTAGGTATGAGCATACTTGACAACAATGGTTGAAAATTAATGGCACATGGCCTCCACTTTTCTTGTAGAGCCTTGTTTAGCGTGTGATATGGATTTGTGCTTTCATTTTATGTCTAAAATGAAGTTCTAACCCTTTGTGTTCTCCATGTGGGGTATCTTTGTTTCTCATGTATTTCATAAGGAGTTTTAGATGGTTGTCTAGATTTGGGTGAAGTAAGCAATGAAAGTATCTTACCATAGGTAATTATTCCTTGTCATCTTAACCTTTTACTTGTAAGGATCCTATGGACACAACTCAATTTGTAACTATTACAGTGATAAATACTCTTATGAATCTTGCCATTTGATTTGTGCATTCAATTATGAAAATTTGAATACATTTTGTGTCTAAACAATGTTTAAAGGGAAAACTTTACTAATCATGTTTTTTCTATGAAATTTATACAGTGAAAAGTCTATGCTAAATCTAATACCAACCAAGATTAGGGTCTTTAAACCCCCAGTTGAGCATCGATTCAAAATATTAATGGTGGACTTTTTTTTGTGATTGTGTTTATTATAATTTCGTTCACATCTATTCAAACCATGAAAAATTGAATACATTTTGTGTCTCAACAATGTTTAAAGGGAAAATTTTATTAATCATGTTTTTTGTATGAAATTTATACGGTGTAGAGTCTATTCTAAATCTAATACCAACCAATATTAGGGTCTTTAAAAAATATAGATTGAGCATCCATTCAAAAATTGAGGGTGGGCATATATTTTTTTATTTTCTGGTTACGGTCTATTATAATTTTGGCCGTGTCCATTCAAACCATTGATGATGGGAATGTTTTTGTCTTTTGAGGCTAAGTCAATTCTAATTTTATCCATATTTTTTCTTTATTATTGAAGCCAACTAAAACCAAACTCTCTGAAATCCTTTGTGGCATTATATTCCCCATTTTAAAGTATTAGGAACAAATAATGTTCCCCACAAAAACCCTTAAAATGTTTGCGTATGAGATGGGGTTAAAAAGGTTTACGTTTTGAATGAACACATCAAAGAGAGCATCTTTTTTTTTCATACAATAATTCACTAAACTAACATAATCCCTATTATGGGAGTCCATTGATCATTGTCAACGCATGGAATGCCCTTGTTGGTCCCTTGATGTAAGTCATGTTTTCTTGAATGAGTTGTATTTCTAATATGTCCTTTCAAGGAGTAAACCACCGTGCCAAATGAAGGATACACCATTTCCCACAAGGATAAACCATAGTGGTAATGATTAAAAGCACAAAACACCCTTGCCTATAAAATTGATTTCTTCCAAACCATTCTATTGAAATCATACTGTCCATCTTCTAAGAAATAAAGTTTGTTGCCAATTCCTCCCTTATAATTCACATCAAGTAGATCCAAATTTGTAGCATACACACTTATGTTGCTTCCATGTAGATAAATTTGAAATATTTTGATAATCATTTGGAAAATAAAATGGTCCTCTTCTATGAAAAGTATATGACAATGTATCATTTGGTTTATCCATTTCATCCCAAATCTAATTCATTATCCACCACCAAAGGTGTTTTATAGGTAATGATCTTAGAGACTCATGATTTCCATAATGTTGGCATTCCTCTACACTTGGTAAGCAAGGGGTCATCCTTGTTATGGGAATATTTAGGTAACAGAACAAGAAATGAATCAATAAAAGTGAGAATAGAGGAAAAAACATATTCTTTCCCTGGCAAGGCCTTATCCTTTTTACTATCGTATTCATTTCTTCACAATATCCATCATGGTTTACAATTAGTAAAGTATCATCAGTGCTCCACACTTCGAAAAAGGCTATCTACAACTAACTACAAACTCTATGTCCTATTGTGCACATACAAGATAACATTTTAAAATATTTTTTGTGACGTACCTAGGTAGGTACCTAAGGGAATAATGTCCAATAGGTAGTTGGTGGATAATAGATATACCCATTTGGTATTTAGAAGAAATTATATAATAATAAGGGGTAGTGGGCATAGGAATACTCATGAAATAGTGTAAATACATGAGCATCATTATATTGAGTAAGTTGGATGCAATATTTGTAGCAAACATGGCTTGTGGTGTGATGCATTCCCTAATGAATAGCTAATGGTGTTACCCAATATTTACAGGTCTTCTCTAGATATTGTGTTAATTATACTATTATCAATTGTGTTATTCTCAAGTTAATGTCTATACTCTATGTTCAAATTTATTAAGGCACATAACATTTTTAGACAACTTTGTATGAAAATCTATGCTAAGAGGTGGCACAAATTTTCTTCCTTTGATCTCTTTTGTTTCTTCCCTTTGTAAGTGTTATTCCTTGCTTCCATGAGACATTTTTCTATTTTATACAATATTTTACTATTAAACACTCTTATTACGTAGATCTATAATTGCATTGAATGGTTTTAAACTATTTAGTGGTCACATTGCACTAAAATTATTGTAACAAAAGGATAGACTCAATACAAGATATATGAGAAAAAAATTGGTTGTGTTCATTGGTTAGAGTTGCAACTGAGTGTGGTAGGTAGGTAAAGTGCTCCTTCCCATGCAACCATGCATTAGTAGCACTAGCCTAACTGACTGTGAAGTAACTGATTGTAACTAGGGGCTAACTAAGAATAACTAGTGCTAACACTAACTGATTGAAGTAGGTTGGTGCTGGGACTCCCAGTGGCTCCTAAAATGTAGGGATTGGTCCAGTAGGTGCCCTAACTGGTGCATGCACATGAATTAAGTGGAAGATAACATCTAGTAGTGTCCCCCACACTTTAATGACTGGTACATGTGGCCCCATTGGGCCATGTGGACCCAATTCCACTAGTGGACCCATTTAATTAATTTAAGGTTCCTAAGTTAGGCAATAATTAATCTAATAGACATTTGACCAAGGGATGATTAATAATCATAACTTAGACAATTGTGGGCCCTAGTAACCAGACCATAGGTCACCCAAATACAATCAAGAAGATAATAAAAAATGTTGCTTAGTACAACTGAGGAAACAGGGGAAAACCTCATGGGAAACCCCGCCCTAAAAAATAAGTAGGAAAATAGCAATCTGCAAGCTATCTTTAGAAGAAAGAAGCTTCCTCCTTAGAAAAATAACTTGAGCAAAACACTACTGCAAAAAATTGTAGCTCTATGCAACAACATGGTCCATTAGTGGACCTCTCAATGTACTTTTGAACTGATGACTCTGTTTGGTTCTGCTGGATGGTGAAGGTAGGGAATGATCAAATATCTGCTTCTGTGGGCCATGTAGTTGATCATTCACCATCATCAAGTAGCACTGACCTGGAACTTTGCTGCACCATTCTGTAGAGAGTGAATCTGTGAGAGATAGTGTAGCATGCTCATTCTGATACTGGAACCTAGTTCTTCTTTTGTCTTCTGGAACTCTAGCGCCACTTCCAGCTGCATCAAGAATCTTTTGAGCCCATCTGGGTTTAGGCTTCTAATTAGGAATGGGTACTAGATCTGGATCTAGAATCTCTTGAGATTCAGTCTCAATAACAAGATCATGTTGTATGTGATCTTCTTCATCTGAATCTGAAACCTATAGCACATCATCATCATCAAAAATAGGAGGAGAAATAGTTATACCTTCCTGTGCTGTTGGAGGAGTATCATGCAGCTGATCTTCTTCAAACTGGACACTTCTTTCAATGAATCATCTTCTGGTAGCAACCTCCATCAGTTTGTAATCTTTTGCATCATCTGCATATCCCAGTAGAATGCATTTGCTACTTTGGTCTTGGAAGGCCTTTCTCTTGTCAAGTGGTATCCTGGCCCAAGATTTCGAACCAAAAACTTCCAGATGAGAGACATTGGGCTTATACCCATGCAGTGCTTCGAATGGAGTCACCCCAACCACTAATTTGTGGGGCACCCTATTTTGCAAATACGAAGCACGGTTTATTACTTTAACCCAAATAGAAGGAGGTAGATGCTTGCCATGGAGAAAGCATGTTTCCATCTCTTTCAGTCATCTATTCTTCCTCTCAGCCACACCATTTTTCTGTGGTGTGTATGGAACTGAGTTTTCCATTCGAATCCCCTCTGATTCATAGAAATTCTAGAAATATATTTTGACATATTCTCCTCCTCCATTGGATCTTATTTACTTGATCTTCTTATTGAAACTGTTCTCAACCATAGATTTAAAACTTTTAAAAGTCTCAAAAAACATTGATTTTAGCTTCATGAAGTAGATCCAGCTATACCTAGAACAATCATCAATAAAGGTCAGAAAATACCTACAACCATTAATGGAGTTTGTGGGTATAGGTCCAGCTACATCACTGTGTATCAAATCAAGTGTATAGACAACTCTATGAGCCTTCCCAACATCATACTTATTTTTTGGATGCTTACCTACCAAGCACCCAACACATACTCCATCGGAAGTTTGGATGGAGGGAAAACCTTCAACCATGTTATCATTGTGGAGCTGCTTCAGATATTTGAAATTGAGATGGTCAAATTTCTCATGCCAAATATTACTGGTGTTGTTAGCATGAGACAATAAAAATGTAGGAGGAGAAACATGTAAGAAATCTGAAAACTCATAAGCTTTGGTAGAGTGATTTGCAATACCTTTCGCTACAAACTTTCCAACGGCTTTTTCTACAATCTCAACTGATTCTAAATCAAATGTGAACCTCTTAGGAGAGCCTGTATCAGTCATCTGGTAAACAGATAACATGTTAGCAGCAAGGGAGGGCACATATATGACATTCTTGAACTCACCATGCTTCGCTCTGACTGATCCCCTTCCTTTTGCTAGAATCTGGGAATCATCTCCCATGTGAATATTAGGCCCCTTTGATAGTGAAAGAGTAGAGAAGGATTCTTTGGAGGCAACCATGTGGTTGGAGGCTCCAGAATCTATAATCTATGTCGAGGATGGAGAGAGAATTTCTTTCAAAGCATGACACCTTTCAACATCTTCTATCAGTGCTTCTTCATCAGGCTTCTTTGCTCTTGGAGGAGCAATGTTATGCTGCTTGAGAAGAGCGTACATCTCATCAAGTTTCTTCCTCATACAATGTTCTTCGAGATGGAATCCCTTTTCACAATACGAACATATCTTCTTTTCAAATTTATTCTTCTTAGAGCCGGAGGCCCCTCCAGAAGCTTACTAATTTGGTTTAGGCTTCGAATCAATTGCCTTTGGATCCTTCTTCTTTGATTTCCCCTTTCCTTTCACTTTGGAAGAGTTAGTAACCAAGAGAGATTGATATTTGGAAGTCTAGATGACTCCCATTTGAATCAATTTGTCTTGTTCTTTGATTAAGGACTCAGAAAATGAATCTAAAGAAGGAAGTTTCCAATCAAGAAATATTTCCCGCTTGGAATGAAACATAGAGACATACACAGAGTACTCAAGACCTAGTTTGATGAGTATGGAAAGGAAATTATGCTCATCCTTCTGCTCTATCCTGCACTATCTGCATTGTAGCACTAGAGACTTGAATTTGGAGAAGAATTGCTCAATAGTCTCGAAACTACTAGGATGTAACGATACCAACTCATCCTCCAGAATGTGTCCTCAAATCTCATATTGTTTGTTAAACAAGCTATCAAGCTTCTCCCAGGCTTCTCTGGGAGTCCTCAATCCTTCTATATGAAAGTGGAGATCTCTAGAAGTATAAGTACATAAGTACATGAATGCTTCACCACAACGGTTTCAGAACTTGTTCTGCTCTACCGGATGATGAGGATCAGCTTACCATCCATGTATGATCATGTGGTAGCCATGCTTAATGAAGGTCAGCTACATATCAATCCTCCAATCAAGGTAATTGGAAGTTGTGAGGATCCGTGGCTCAGGAGTTTGAGAACTCATAATTGCTTTGGTAGGCAGACTGCAAATACTTCTTTCAAGCTACGTAGCACCTGTCAATTTCACTGCAAATAACACTAAAACATATGAACTATTAGAATCATGCTTTTCCTCCCAGCATGAACATGTTTTCAAGGTCCTTCACGCCCTCTTTGCTACTCTGAATGAATCTAGAGCTAGGAATTTTCATAGGGAACTTCTGTGGAAGCCCAACTGCTTCTTATGTTCGATGGGGAGAAACAAGCATGAAACCTACCTGATAAGGCTCTGATACCATATTGGAATTTGAATTCCATTATGATCTTCAAGTAGAGAGTTCTAATAATGTTGCAGCAATTGAATGGAGGATGAACATACAAACTAAGCAAAACAAACCACACAGGAAACATACAAATATTGCTTAGGAATTTACAGTATATTCATCAAATAATAGACGGTGTTACAATGTAGTATACATAGGTAGAATTCAAATGCATGAGTAATGAATTCAAATCCTCCAAGTAGATAAGACTGTATCTAACTGAATCTCTAACTCAAGGTCTCCCAATCAATATAGTAGTCCAAATAGACAACTCCCCGATGACCAATAACTCAAACACGCAGTAACAACTAGTTAACTCAGTGCAACTGATTGTGGTAAGTAGGTAAAGTGCTCCTCCCCATGCAACCATGCATTAGTAGTGCTAGCCTAACTGACTGTGAAGTAACTGATTGTAACTGGGGGCTAACTAAGACTAACTAGTGCTAACACCAACTGGTTGAAGTAGGTTGGTGCCGGGACTCCCAATGGCTCCTAAAATGTAGGGATTGGTCTAGGAGGCACCCTAACTGATGCATGCACATGCAATAAGTGGAATTTAACCTCTAGTAGTGTCCCCCACACTTTAATGACTGGTACATGTGGCCCCATTAGGCCATGTGGACCCAATTGCACTAGTGGACCCATTTAATTAAGTTAAGGTTCCTAAGTTAGGAAATAATTAATCTAATAGACATTTGACCAAGGGAGGATTAATAATCCTAACACAAACAAGCCCCAACCACAATAGTTGACTTAACCTCATGTCAAATATTCTATGTTCCTGAAGCTTGCATATATTTTAGTGTTGAATCTTCAAATGAAGGAGATGAATTGGGAACTTATGTGATTGTGTGACTTTTGAACACTTCGAATTCTTCTACTATGTTCTTTCATTTTCCCATCTAAAGGTTGGAACCATCTATGAAATCTTGAGCTTTCTCATTGTTAGGCGTGGTAGGATTCTTGTCCTACATCTATGTCCATTGTGCATATGCAAATTGGTCCAAATGGTGTACTTGGATGTATGTTGATTGTGCAATAATATTGAGCTCTCACATGGTCTTCTTCATAGCAAACACCTCGTCATGAATTTGGTTTAACTTACGTCAAACTATTGAGATTTTTGGTACTTGTGTTATTTCTCCACTGGGTTCATGATTTTCTTGGTGTCATCATAGAGTTGTTTGATCTTTCACGCAAGGATTCTATTGGGCAGTGTTACTTTGCTAGTATTCCAACCCAATCATTTGATGCAAAGAAGATTCCTTTGATGGATTGGGTGATTTGTTGTAGGTGGATTTGAGTACTAGATACTTCCTAGATCAAAGAAGGAACTTGTGCCATCAGTTGTTGTCATTGGATGTCTCCTTGGATTCTTGCCATTTCCACCTCCTTCTACAAAGGCTACTCTTTTTGTCTCCAACTATTTTGAATATGTGCATAGGATTTGGAAGCTTTATTAGGGTGAATCTAAGGAGATATCTTCGGGTGTAGAAGCGTATTTACATACTTCAAGCCTACATATGTTTCATCTAGTCACATAGGGTTGTGACTATGTGTTCCACAATAATTGGAGTATATTCAAGTGGTCCCATCTCTTTGTGCTTGCTCTCTGATCATAGTTGATCAACCAACTGTTGTTCATCATCACTAGTGTTGTTGGCCAACTTCCACATTGTTTGTAGTAAAGGATTCTCTATTGTTTCTCCTAATGTTACTAGTGAAGAAGTAGTTTTTTGTTCCTGCACTTCTTCTTAGGTGCTCTATTGTCTTGTTCTAGTTTCATGTATCAATGGTTCGCCAAGGATATTATGAATGGAAGTACGGGTTTATTTTGGAATATTGATGTCATGGGATTTACTTTCTAGTCCTTGGAAGAAGTCAATAGTTTTTTAGACAAAACTAAGGGAGGTGTTGTTGGGAGAGGAAAGGATGTAGAAGTGGTTGGAGGGAAAGAAGAAGTGGGGATGAATTGTGTTTGTGTAAAAATAGGTAAAAGGGTGTAGAGATAAGTGATAACGGTAGGGGTAAGAATTTTTGGGAGGGGTTTAGTGGTGGTAGGGGATTTGGTTGTGGGGGTTTTAGGGATGTAAGGTTGTTTGGGAAGACCTAGTAGGGAGAGGTAATCTTTCAAGATCTTACTAGGAATGAGAGTGTTATCAGAAAGGTTCTAAATATTTTGTGGAAGGGGAGTGGAAGTGGGGGTTGTTAGGAGAGTGGATTTATGGTTATGGGATCTATTGATGATACCTCAAGTTTGGTACATGCTTTACATCTTTTCTCAGAAGAAAATAATGATGTTGGAAAAATGTATGCAGTACCTTTGGGCATCTTCATGATAGTTATGCCTAAATATATGGTGACTTTGGGATTAAAGGTTGTGGGGATCAAGTAGTAAGGTAGCACCTTTTCCTTAAAATGTTATGGGTCTACTCCCTTTGAACATTTGAATGTATGGTCTCTATCTACACCAAACCAAATTTTAGTCATGTAGTTGTTCAAGATATGTCATGGAATGCAAACAATGGAAATAGATAACAAGTCATTAAACCATTGACCAAATCTTTGTCATTGAATGGAGAATTAGTGAAATCTTGAATACTCTTCCATGGATCAAAATTATTTGCTTCAACCTATTTATTAGTAGGGGGTGGAAAACTATGTCCCTTTGTTGGTTACCACTTCCACATGGTAAATTCGAAAAGAATGTACCCAAAAATGAAAAATCCTCCTAAGTTATGTATATATTTGTTGAATTGAAATAAATCATCCATTAAAATAGTTACACCAATTAAACTAAATGTTTTATACACAAAATTCTGCAACTAAAATGGTTTCTAAGGTGTTCGGTGTACTTTCTCATTTCCTGGTCGACAATGATCTCAAAGGAAATATTGACTTGGGGGTTGTTGATGTCCACAATCACAACCCCATTTCCTCCATGCTTGTCTCCATAGCACTCATATGGGATCAGTTATGTGCAATTTCTACTCCTCTTGTGCTCCCCATGAAATAATGTAAAGACGTCCTCGTTGGTCATGGATAGTCCTGTCAAGCAGTGGGTGTCATCAACATGGATTGGGTATTGGAAATCCATCCATAATGAATGGTCATGTACCCTTTCAATCATAATTTTTTTCATTTGATCACTTCATCAATGGTGCCAACAACTAGTAAATTTTTCAGGTTCATCATCGTCCATTATAATAATTTAAAAAAGAATTTATAATAATTTATGTTGTATATATGGTTTTGAAAATATCTTGTATATATAAGTAAAAAATATGTACATATTGTATATATGGTTTTGAAAATATCATGTATATATGTTTTTGTAAAGTAAAAGATCAATATATCTTTTTGAAGAGTTAGAAAATGTTTCTCTTAATTCATATTAATTTATTTATTCATATATAGCTTTGATTTGAAAAGTTTATATATATATATATATATATATATATAGTTTTGAATTGAAAAGTTAAAAGAAAAAATATAGTTTTGATTTGAAAAGTAAAAAATATATATAATTTTGATTTGAAAAGTAAAAAAATATATAGTTTTGAGTTGAAAAGTAAAAAATAGTTTGGTGAATTTTGTATGAATGAATAATTTGTAGGAATGAAAAATAATGTTTATAACAAATATATTAAAATTATATGTTAAAATTTTATAATGGTGTCATGTTGTCATATTATTCTTACATATTAATGAATATTAAGGAAGTTTATAGGTAAAATATTAAGGAAGTGGATAGGTATATAGGTGGGTTGTCATATATATTAAAATTTTATATTGTTATGTTGGTATATTATTAGTGAATATTAATGGAGTAGATAGATATATACAAATAGACATATAAAGTTTATAGTTATGAATATGAATATTGATTAATCATGTATAATTGTAGGTAATAATGGTTGTTACAAATTATGCACACACTGCAACAAATACAATATAAATGGGTATATATATTAAAATTTTATGTTGTCCGTACATTACTAGTGAATATTAATGGAGTAGATGGATATATAAAGTTTATAGTTATGGATGTGAATATTGATTAATCATGTATAAGTGTAGGTAATAATGGTTGTTACAAATTATGCTCACACTACAAAGAATAAATAACAAGTGACTAATGGGCAAGCTTGACATACCTTGTCCATCATTATAATTGGTTTTAGTCACTTAAACAATGATATAATGTTTAAGACCATCATCAATTCATGTTTTGGCAACAAAAATAGTGATACTCTTTTTATTTCAATGATCCCTTATTGCTTGTTGCCAAAATGCTCTCAAAATATTGGCCAAATATTGTCACCAAATATCTTAACCTAATGATAATAGTCACTAACCATCACCAAATATCTTAACCATCACCCTTGAATAACCATAACTACCTTATAATTTATCCCTAATTACCCCTAATAACTTCTACTTAACCACTAACTACCCATAGTGTATTAAAGTAGAGGAGGACCCTTTTATTGGTGGAGCTAATAGTTATAAATTATCCCAAGATTTGCTAAATATATTAAGAAGTAAAGGGATTCGGGTCTTAGCTTAGGCTGGTGTTATTGATTTGGGAAATTATGCATGAAAAAGATGGAAGTTGTAGATTTGGAACTATAGGGGGAATATTAAGAAAAATGGGGTGGGTATATTCTTGGACTTCAACATGTTGGAATTCATATGACAATTAAAGATGAGAGAATTTTTTGGTCATGGAATGAAAAAAATGGACAGGTAATTGCCAAACTTGCATATGAAGCTGCTATGTTTTCTTCTATTGAAGAAAATTAGTTGTTATTTTTCTTCTATTGAAGATGAAACTAAATGGTGGTTTACCTCTCTCTAGAAGTGGCATTGTCAATAAAAGATTAAACTGTTCAGTTGGCTTGCTTTAGAGAATAGGATACTAACTTGGGAAAATTCAATGAATATAGGAAGACAAGGGCTAAATATTTATATTTTGGGCATCAAGGAGGATGAAACAATTCATCACTTATTGGTCCATTGTGAATTTAGAATTTACTTGTATGTTTGGAGGTGACAAAAGAACTAAAGATTATATATCAATGGGCATCACAAACCTTTGAATTAAGCTTTAATAACTCGATAATGGAATCAAATTACTAGAAAGAGCTTCCTTCTTTCATTAGCTGAGAAATATGAAAACCCGAGAATAGGATTTTGTTTGAAGAAAAAAAAATGTTATGAGCACCAGATAGATGCAGTTGGTTCTTTTAATGAATATCATAAAGAAAAGGAAACAAAAATGTAAAAGTAGCAACAAATCCTTGCTTTATCACCCATATGCCAATTGGATTATTTAATGGGGCTTCACAAGAAGATGGTGCTAGGTGTGGAGCAGGTATGCTATTGAAATTCAATGATTCAGATTTCTTTAAGATTCAAATGTGTTGTGGCAAGTAAACAACTACTAGAGGGGAAATTCTAGAGCTATGGTGACTTTTATATTTTACACAAACTAAACATATTTCTAATTTGCAGGTTATCGGAAATTCCAAAGTGATTATAGATTGGGTATTACAAAAATGTCAATTGTAGGTGGTCCTATTGGATGGCTAGAAAACAAAAAGTTGAAGACTGTAGGAAGCATTTATAAATATCCATATCAACATGTTTATAGAGAGTTCAATATTGAAGTAGGTACTCTCTCAAAACAAGAACTGAATTTGGTATAAGGATCAATCCACTTTGAAGAATTGAAGGGTTCAAGAGTGGTGTCTCAAGACACATTTCCTTTATTCTAATAGAGGTTTGAAAAATATTTTGATATCTTTAATTATATATCTATGGTTGTCATGTTGCTTACCTTGCTTGAGTGTTTGGTGGATAAATAATATGGTATTTTCTAGTTGTATATTTTTTTATTATTATCATTACTAGAAGACTATATATGTTTTTATAGTGGCTTGTCTAGCTATAGTATTGGCGAGTTGTAGTTAATAGAGTTTTTAGTAAGTGAGTGGTGGTCAATTTAATACAACATGAATTACAAAATATTAGTTGCAATCTATGGGAGTAATTTTGCTAGAAATATAGGTGGGAGAATAGTGAATTTGGAGATGGATTGTCTAGTATTGTATACTTTGATTCTCAAAATGAATAGCAAGTATAGTATTTTTCTCTATATGAAAAAAAAGTTAAGTTTTAAAGATTAGTTTTGTATTAATTCTCATGTGGGAAACAAATATACGTTGTCGTTGTTGTTTTCTTTTTTATCGGTTTCAGGTTGGACTTACTATTAATGCATCATTCATATATAATTTTTAAATTAATGTCTAAAACCAATTCTATTAAAATTTTATAATGGTGTCATGATGTCATATTATTAGTGAATATTAATAGAGTGGATAGGTATATCAAGTGGTGGTCAAATATATTAAAATTTTATATTGTTGTTATGTTTCCATACTACACAGGGTTGGTTGTCAATATAGAGGCCATTGATTAATCGTGGATAAATTTAGGTGATAGTGGTGGTCATAAATTATTACCACTCAAGTATGGGAATAGTTGGTAGTGGTAGCTGACAATTTATGGCATACAACCTCCATTTTCTTGGCAGAGTATTTGTTCATTTGTATGGTTGTAGGTTAATCAAGTTGTTGATTGACTATGTATGGGCATAATAGTTGACAAGAGTGGTTCAAAATTAATGGCATATGGTCTCCATTTTTCTTGTAGACTCTTTTTTAGTGGGTGATATCAATTTGTGATTTCATTTGATGCCTAAAATGAAGTTCTAACCCTTTGTGTTCTCTACGTGAGGCATCTTTGTTTCTTATGTATTTCGTAAGGAGTTGTAGATGGTTGTCTAAATTTGGGTGAAGTAAGCACTGAAAGTATCATTACCATAGGTAATTATTCCTTTTCATATTAACCTTTTACTTGTAAGTCTCTTATGGACACAACTCAATTTGTAACTATTACAGTGATAAATACTCTTATGAATCTAGCCATTTGATTTGTGCATTCAATTATGAAAATTTGAATACATTTTGTGTCTAAACAATGTTTAAAGGGAAAAAAATTAATTGTGTTTTTTGTATGAAATTATGCAGTGCAAAGTCTATGTCCGTGAATACCAGGTAGAGCATCCATTTAAACCATTGATGGTGGACATTTTTTTGTTTGATTGTGTTTATTATAATTTTGTCCACATCGTTTCAAAATATGAAAATTAGAATACATTTTGTGTCTGAACAATGTTTAAAGGAAAAATATTATTAATCATATTTTTTGTATGAAATTTATACAGTGTAGAGTCTATTCTAAATCTAATACCAACCAATATTAGGGTCTTAAAAAATCTAGGTTGAGGATCCATTCAAACAATTAAGCGTGGACATATTTTTTTTTCTTTTGTGGTTATGTCTATTATAATATTGTCCACGTCCATTCAAGCCATTGATGATGGAAATATTTGTCTTTTTAGGCTAAGTCAATTCTAATTTTATCCATATTTTTTCTTTGTTATTGAAGCAAACTAATAAACTCTTTGAAATCATTTTTGGCCTTTCATTCCCCATTTCAAAGCATTAGGAACAAAGAATGTTCCCCTCAAAACCCTCAAAATTTTTGCCTCCTAGATGGGGTAAACGAGGTTGACATTTTGAGTGACCACATCAGAGAATGCATCTTTTTTTCATACAATAATTCACTAAACTAACATAATCCCAATTACGAGAGTCCCTTGATTAATTTCAAAGCATGGAATTCCCTTGTTGGCCCCTTAATGTAAGTTAAGTTTTATTGAATGAGTTGTACTTCTAATATGTCCTTTCAAGGAGTAAACCAAAGTGCCAAATGAAGGATACACCATTTCCCACAAGGATATACCATAGTGGTAATTATTAAAAGAAAAAAATGTTCTTGCCTATAACATAGATTTCTTCCAAACCATTCTATTGAAATCATACTGTTCATCTTCTGAGAAATAAAATTTCTTGAATTCCTCCCTTATAATTCGCATCAAGTAGATCCAATTTGTAACATACACACTTATGTTGCTTCCATGTAGATAAAATTGAAATATTTCTATAAGCATTGAGAAAATAAAATGGTCCTCTTCTATGAAAAATATATGATAATGTATCATTTGGTTTATCCATTTCATCCCAAATCTAATTCATCGTCCACCACCAATGGTGTTTTAGAGGTAGTGATCTTGGAGACCCATGATTTACATAATGTTGGCATTTCCTCTACACATGGTAAGCAAGGAGTCATCCTTGTTATGGGAATCTTTAGGTAACACAACTAGAAATGAATCAATAAAAAATGAAAATATAGGGAAACAAATTCTTTCTCTCCCAAGGCCTTATCCTTTTTACTATCTTATTCATTTCTTCACAATACCCATTATGGTTTACAATTAGTAAAGTCTCATCAATGTTCCACACTTTGGAATAGGCTATGTGCTACTAACTAGAACCTCTATGGCCTATTGTGCACATACAAGGTGACATTTTAAATGAATTTTTGTGATGTACCTAGGGGGGATAATATGAGATACCTGGGGAGGTAGCCAAGGGAATAATGCCCACTAGGTAGTTGGTGGGTAATAGATATGTCCATTAGGTAGTTAGAATAAATAATATAATAATAAGGGGTAGTGGGCATAGGAATACTCATGAAATATTGTAAATATATGAGTATTATTGTATTGAGTAAGTTGGACGCAATATTTGTAGAAAATATTGCTTGCGGTGTGATGCATTCCCTAAAGAATAGCTAATGGTGTTGCCCCATATTTAAGGGTCTTCTCTAGATATTGTGTTAATTCTATTATTATCTATTGTGTTATTCTCAAGTTAATGTTTATACTCTATCTTCAAATATATTAAGGCACACAACATTTTTGGCCAACTTTGTATGAAAATCTATGCTAAGAGGTGGGAAAAAGTTTCTTTCATTTGACCTCTTTTGTTTCTTCCTTTTGTAAGTGTTATTCCTTTCTTACATGAGATATTTTTCTATTTTATACAATAGTTTACTATTCAACACTCTTATGTAGGTATACCTGTAACTGCATTGAATGGTTTTAGGCTGGTTAGTTGTCACATTACACTACAACTATTGCAACACAAGGAAGGACTCAATTGATGATATAAGAGAAAAAACATTAGTTGTGTTCACTGGTTAGAGTTGCAGAGAAGGAAGAACAATGTTGATAAATGGGTTAGGTAGATGTTGATGAGGAAGCTTAAGATTAACATTGAAGGAGGAGTCTCAATGGAATGAGATGATGAGGTGCATCTTTGAAATCTAAATGTTTTAAAGAATATGTCCTACAAATGGAAATTTTGGGTAGAGTTATTAAGCGAGAATCTGTAAAAGGAAATTCAGGAACTACATTTTAGGTTGCATCATGATGTTAAGGAGGATAACATGAGTTAGATGGGAGGTAAGAGAATATCTTGTAAAGATGAGTACACAGTTAGAAACTAGGAAAAACATTATTTGCATGTTTGGAAGCCTTGGTGGGGGCTCGACAGATAGGGCAACCAAAGAAGATGGATTATGAAATTGAATATGATTGGGAGGTGTATCCTAAATACGTGCATAAATTTGCTTATAATATGAGGACACACCAACTAGAAGGAAATATAGGAGAGAGGATATGGATGAAGTCATGACATCAATGGAGACCCATGAAGAGCAAAAAATGGATGATGGACATAATTGAATGAAAGTGAAGTTGGTTGAAGACGAGGAGATGTCCATTTTAAAGTGAAAGTCATGGAGAAGGAATATCTTGTGATAAGAAATGGGGGAGGAACTTACAACATAAAATATCCAAGTATATTTTCTTGAGAAAGTGTAGTTTAAAAGGAAGTACCAACGAAGTATGTGGGAATTTTTTATTCCAATAATATGTTTTGTGTTGATGTGTTTATAGGTATGGAAGACAAACATTATGTAAAGGGTGTTGAATATGATTAGGAAGACAAAAATACCAACAACTAATAATTCAGTTAAGGATGTCCTTAAAAGGATAAGGTAAATTTTGTGTACAACTTTGAAGGTGTGAACAATGTGAATGCTAGAATTTTTTTAGGATAATAGATAAATCATTTTTACTGCACAACAACCAAATTCATTCAAGGAATGACAATAGTACTTGCAAAGAAATATGTGACAAGGAATTACACCATCTTGAGGTGGAAGTGGGTGGTTAACAATGAGGGTTTTATGACATATATTGAGAGGTGTTGTTATGGTTTTTTTCTAAAAAACATGGAAGAATTATTTTGGATGAACATACACTATGATGAAGTGTGCTTTCCAAAATAAAGAAAAAACTATATGAAAAATAGTGGGTGAACATGCATAGTTAATCGAAAGAAGAGAAGTCCATCAATAGAGATGACAACAAATAAATTGCAACAAAAAGTGGTTCACTATAAGTGTATCAAGTGTTGGTGATACTGCGAGAAAGCATGGAGGATATTGAGCATGCCTTACATTAGATTATAAATAATAAATATCAAGACTAAAGTGGAGGTATTTGCAACATGGGATATGAGACATTGGACTAAGATACTCCCATAAACATATTAGTTCAACAATGAATGAATCAAGGAGTAAGGAAAAATATTCAAGATGGGACATGCATAATAGTAAATGATAAAGACTATGGAGCATGAAGGATAAAAAGAGAAAGAAGAGGTCCAACAAATGGTTGTCAATTGATCAATAATACTGTGACCAATATCGTGATGTCCTTTTGTACCAAGGGAGTATGATACAAGAGCATCCCTGGTGCATGGATAATATTTCTCACCCAAACATATTTCCATTCGAACTTCCTAGTTTGTCAAATTCTAATGATAATTCATATTATGAAACAAAGGGGAAAAAACCACAACACAAATATCCATGCATAGTATAGAACAAATGAAATGGATGGTTTTTCATCAATTCACACCACAACACATTTTTTACTTGGAAACTGGATACCTAGTATGTTCCAATCTATGTTTATATACAAGTGAAAATGTGGAAGGTGTGAATGAAATTTGTGCACCTACATGAGTTGAGGGACCGCTTGACTAGTGCATCATCAACCATAAGCAAAGTTTCTCTTGAAGGGCACTCCCTTGCTTAATTTGTACACTAAATATTCATTTGTCGAATAAGCCCAACATATGGTATGCTAGTAATATGGCATTAGAAAAGGTAAAGCACATGGACCATAGAAAGGTCCCTATGGGTGTCCCAAGTTGACATGTCCCTCTAGCCATATCTAAACAAGAACACCCTAATGAACCCAAGTAGAGAAATGATAGATGGAATCCCATAGTGGTTGATCCCCATAGTTGAAGGATGAGGTTCTTATCTTAAAGATAAACACCTCCCTCCTAAAGTTGTTTTTGTATGAGAAACTTCTAAAGTTAACCATTCACTTTGGCCAGTTGATATGTTCAATTTGTTCTTGTTACTACTACCCTTGTGTTAGCACAAAATTAAGGCTAGGGGGTTTGGTCATAAGGGTTTTAGGGATGTGAGGTTGTTTGGGAAGACCAAGTAGGGAAAGGGCATCTTTCAAGAGCTTATTAGGAATGAGATTTTTATTAGAAAGGTTCTCAATATTTTGTGGAAGGGGAGTGGAAGTGGGTATTGTTAGGAGAGTGGATTTATGGTCATGGGGTCTATTGATGATACCTCAAGTTTGGTGTTTGCTTTATTTTTTCCCAGAAGAAAATAATGATACTAGAAAAATATATGCAGTACCTTTGGGAATTTTCATGGTAGTTATTCCAAAATAGATGGTGACTTCATGATCAAAGTTTGTGGGGATCAGGTAGTAAGGTAGCACCTTTTCATTAAAATGTTATGGGTCTACTCCCTGTGAACATTTGAACATGTGCTCTCTGTCTATGCCAAACCTAATTTTGGCAATGTAGTTGTTCAATATATGTCATAGAATGCAAACAATGGAAATAGATAACCTGAAAATATACAATTGACAAAATGAGTGTCATTTAATGAAGCGTTAGTGGAATCTCAGAGACTCTTCCATGGATCGAACCGCTTTGCTTCAACTAGTCTATTGGTAGGGGGTGGAAAACTATGTCCCTTTGTTGGTTTCCACTTCGACATGGTAAGTGCCACAAGCAAGTACCCAAAATGAAAAAGAATCCTAATTTATGTGCATCTTCGTAGGATTGAAATAAATCATCCATTAAAATACTTACACCAATTTAGCTAAATGCCCTAGACTCAAAATTCTACAACTGAAATGGTTCATAAGGTGTATTCCCCTTTGGTGTACTTTCTCATTTGTTGATTGACAATGATCTCGAAGGAAATATCGAATTGGGTGTTGTTGATATCCATAATCACAACCCCATATCCTCCATGCTTAGCTCCATAGAACTTGCATAGGATCAAGTCTATGCAAGTTCTACTCATCTTGTGGCCCCCTGAAACAATGTAAATATGTCCTCGTTGGTCATGGACAGTCTCATAAAGAAGTGGATGTCGTCAACATGGATTGGGTATTGTAAATTGAGCCATAATGAATGCTCATGTACCCTTCTAATCATAAATTTTGTGCATTTGAGCACTTAACTGATGGTGCCAAAACCTAGTAACTCTTTCAGGTTCATTAGCGTGGAGTTTTGTGGTGGCTCAAAGGATAGCTTTTAGGTGGGAACAACACCCCTATTTTCGAATAAGACATAGTTCATATAACACTTGGAGTTCATATCCAAGTATAGGTCTCCATTTCTAGTCAAATTTTCCCTTCAAGTCTCTAAGGATTTCGATCCGAGAATAAAGGGACTCTATCTCAAGTGGTTCATTCTATTTGGTATAGAATTGGTGGTCGCTACCTTTCCCATGTTTACTAAGATGAACTTATACATAAACTGAATTTAAGGCCATGAGATGGTTTTGTGCTCATGCTACTCTATTTTTGACCAATGCACCAGCTTAAGGTATGTTGAGGTATCAGAAAAACAAAGTGATTGCCATATCAAGGGTAAGATGATTTTGTCGCTTTGCTTGTGACAAAAAGGAGGATTTTACACTTCATTAATGATGGAAATAGTGGTATATAACTTTAAATGTAGAGATATGGTTCACATGGGTGGTTGTAAATGAATTTTAATCATGCCTTAATTGTTATTTGAATCATTCAAACTAGGTGGCATTTCACGACGGAAAATATATGGCAGGCTATACGATATTTAATGCAGTAGTCGCGACAGTGTGAGCCATTGGATCAAATGGCCCACACTGCGACGGCAGCCACATTAAATATTGTATAGCCTGCGATATATTTTTCATTGCATTTCACTGCTTCTATAATGGGGGGAATATGTTCCTCGAAAAAATGGTCTAATTATTCTAACTCAAACAAAAAACTGAAACTATCTCTAATGCAAACTAAATACAAAATTGTAATACTAGCTCCTATTCTACGTCACTCTTCATGACAAGAGTGTGGTCGTATGGAAATATTGAGCAAAGTTGCAAGGATTTAGGTGTGCACCATTCACCCATCCTCGTTTAATAAATCCATCTAGTTGTGCAAGCTTATCAAAACCATAGTCTCAAACTTCTCCAACAATAAATGGTCCCAACCAATTCATCTGAAGGTTGTCTGGATTCTTCAAAAAAATGTTGACATATAAAAGGACTTTTGATGTGGCAGTCATGCGAGTATTTTTGGCATTCTTTCTCCACTGTTGCATGATAATTAGCTAAAAGGTGGGATTATTCAAATTCCATTAATTTCAATAGCCTTTTCGCAATTGAATCTTCCTTGTTCATATAAGTTTCATGTGCGATGTATAGCCCAAGATGATAAATTTGGATAAAACTATTGAATCTTGTCTGTATACCAATTGGAATGGAGTTTGTTCATGTAATTTCTTTGTAGTGGTTCTGTATTCCCATAGGAATACATTAAATCTTTCTTCTTAATTTATGCAACACACCTTGGTCAAGCATGTTTCCAATATTTTGTTGAAGGCTTCAATTGTGCCATTTTCTTGTGGGTGATACAGACTGCTCTTATAGTGTTGTATCAAAAACCCCTTTGTCAAGGATCCAATGGTGTTGTTTATGAAGTGCATAACTTGGTAACTCGTGAGGTGTATGGGGAATCCGAATCAAGTAATGATATTCTCATATATGAATTGAGTTGTTGTTTCAGAGGAACAATCTCATATTGACGTTGCTTCATCCCATTTTGTTAAATAGTATTTTGCGGTAATGATGTAGGAAGATTTTGAATTCTTCATAGGAGGATTAATGGGGTCAATAAAATCAATTACCCACTTCTAAAATGGTTTTAGAGAATGTATTGGGTGAAGTGGGAGCTCATCTCAAAGGGAAGGATTCCCAAATCACTAAAAAACATCACACACTCTGGCTTAGGCTTTGGAATCCTTAAATATGGTTGGCCACCCCACTCATGCTTATAGAATCTTCCTTTCCATTCCTTGTTTTTGCCAACGTGGCCTCCTGCAACACCTATGTGACATTCCCATAAGATATCATGTTTTTCATGATTCAATAAGCAACGACATACAATTCCATCAGTTCCCAATTTGTATAGTTGTCCCCCAAATAATCGGTATTCCATAGCTTGTGCTTTTCCTATTGTAAGAAACAATGAAATTATTCTAGGCGGTCTTGAATAAATTCAACTTGAAACAAAGACACATCAGGTAGTTGATCATTAAGTGATCCTTCAGATATTCTCTTGTCTCAATTCTTGACAAATTATCAAGTCCATGATTGTGCTTTCTCGGTTTGACAATTAATTCAAAATCAAATCTGTGAAATGAAAACAACAATTAAAAAAATTGTCTTTCTAAAATGGGTTTATTCACAAGATACTTGAGAGGTGAGTGATCCGTGAAAAATATTGAAGGGTTCTCCTAGACAGTAGTGGCGTAATTTTTGTAGAGCATAAATCATCACCAATCCTTCTCTTTCTATGGTTGTGTAGTTTCTCTTAACCTGAGATAATTTGTTGCTAGAAAAGTAAATGGGATGATCAATTTCTCCTTTTCTTGGTTGAGCTAATAAAACTCTAAGGGAAACACATGATGCATCAACATGTACATGGAATTCCTTTAGCTAGTTGGGCATTGACCAATGTTTCTTTTAATATTGCAAAAGCGTGTTCACAAATATTCAATTCACTTGAATGTTTACACCTTCTTTAGGAGTTGTTCTAGAAGAGTTGTAATAGAGGAATGATTGCAAATAAACCATATGTAGTATGATGTTTGACACAAGGTGGATAACACTTTCTTCACAAAAGTCGAGGATGTTTGACACAAGGTGGATCACATTTGCTTCACAAAATTCTACAATGATCACGATTTTTGTAGGATCTACTAAAATGTGTCATGACAGATAGTGTGACCTAATAAGTTGACGAAAGAGACACAAAAAATGCATTCCCACAATTTCAAGGAGATCTTCATTTGGTGACAGTGGTCCAACATTATCCGAAGTAGGGACACATGTTCTTTGAGTAAACTATAAACTATCTAGTAATCCAAATAGACTTCTAGAAATTTATGAAGAAATTATTTGAAAGTTGATATTACAATTATTGAAGAGATTGTAGGTGCATTCTTTAGTCCAAAAGGCATATCATTATAAGCAAAGGATCCCCATTCTATAATGAATGTTTTATTTTCCTTATCTTCTTCCATGATTCATACCTGTGATAACCTGAGATCCCATCTTTAAAAGAATAAGCTTCGTTCTTGACTACTTTGTCTAGTACTCCATTACTATATGGTGTCAGAAATGGATCTTGAACACATGTAGATTTTAAGCAATGATAATCAACATAAACTCTGATATCCTCATTGTCCTTCTTGCTCTAAATTACGAGTGGGATAATGCAACTAGATTCATTCACAAAGAAAATGAATCAAACGTTTAATATGCAATCCCTTCTTCCCTTTTCCTTAACACGAGGATTCAGTTGATAAGGTCAATGTTTCTTCCTTTTATATATTTTGTTTCTTCCTTCGTAAGTGTTATTCCTTGCTTCCATGAGATATTTTTCTACTTTCTACAATAGTTTGCTAGTCAACACTCTTATGTAGGTAGATCTATAATTGCATTGAATAGTCTTAGACTAGTTAGTGGTTACATTGCTCTACAACTGTTGCAAGAAAATGAAGGACTCAATACATGATATAAGAGAAAAAAATTGGTCGTGTTCATTGGTTAGAGTTGCAGACAAGGAAGAACAATGCTGACAAATGGGTTAGGTAGATGTTGTTGAGGAATTTTAAGCAGAACATTGAAGGAGTAGACGTAGTGGAAAGAGAGGTTGAGGTGCATGTTTAAAATATACATGTTTTAAAGAATATGTCCAACAAAAGGAAATGATGAATAGAGTTATTGAGGGAGAATATGTAAAAGGAAGTTGAGGGCACTTCATTTTAGGTTGCATCATGATGTTAAGGAGGATCACATGAGTTAGATGGGAGGTAAGATCATACCATGTAAATATGAGTACATAGTTAAAAACTAGGTGAAAATTTGATTGCCATGGTTGGAATCCTTATAGGGGATCAACAAAAAGGAAAGGAAAAGAAGATGGATTATGAAATTGAATGTGAGTGGGATGTGTATCTTAAATAGGCGCATAAATTTAGTTATAACCCGAGGACACACTAACTAGAAGGAAATATAGGAGAGAGGAGATGGATGAAGTCATGACATCATTAATGGAGACCCATGAAGATAGAAAAATGGATGATGGACATAATTGAATGAAAGTGAAGTTGGTTGAAGATAAGGAGATGTCCATTTTGAAGTAAAAATAATGGAGAAGGAAGATCCCGTGATAAGAAATAGGGGAGAAACTTACAATATAAAATATGCAAGTATACTTTCTTGATAAAGTGTAGTTTAAGAGGAAGTACCAACGAAAGAATACTATGTGGGAACTTTTTATTCCAATGATAAGTTTTGTGTTGATGTGTTTGTGGGTATGGAATACAAACAATATGTAAAGGATGTTAAATATGATCAGGAAGACAAAAATACCAACAACCAAGAATTAAGTTAAGTATGTCCTTGAAAGGATAAGATAAAGTTTGTCTAAAGTTTGTGTGCAACTTTGAAGGTGTGAACAATGTGAGTGTTAGAATTTTTTAAGATAATAGCTAAATATTTTTTTATTGCACAACAACCAAATGAATTCAAGGAATGAAAATAGTACTTGCAAATAAATATGTGACAAGAAAGTACACCATCATGAGGTGGAAGTAGGTGGTTAACAATGAGGGTTTTATGATATATATCGAGAGAGGTTGTTACAATTTTTTTTCTAAAAAACATGGAATAATTGTTTTGGATGAACATACAATATGATGAAGTTTCATTTTCAAAATAAAGAAAAAACTAGAAGAAAAATTAAATGGGTGAAATGCATAGTTAATCCAAAGAAGAGTAGTTCATCAATACAGATGACAACAAATAGATTGCAGCAAAAATTGGTTCACTATAAGTGTATCAAGTGTTGGTGATGGTACAAAAAAGCATGGAGGATATTGAGCATGTATTAAATTAGATTATAAATATAAATATCAAGACTAAAGTGGAGGAATTTACAACATGGGATGTGGGACATTAGAGTAAGATATTTCCATAATCAAATTATTTCAACAATGAAGGAATCAAGGAGTACGGAAAAATACTCAAGATGGGACATGCATAATAGTAAATGATATAGACTATGGAGCATGAAGGATAAAAAGAGGAAGAGGTCCAACAAATGGTTGTCAATTTATCAATAATCCTATGACCAATATCCTCATGTCCTTTTGTATCAACGGAGTATGATACAAGAGAATCCCTGGTGTATGGATGATCTTTCTCACGTAAATATATTTCCATTCCAACTGTCTAGTTTGTTAAATTCTAGTGATCATTCATATTATGCAATGAAGGGGAAAAAACCACAACATATATATCCATGCATAGTCTAGAAGAAAAGAAATGGATTTGTTTTTACCAATGCACAACACAACGCATTTTTTATTTGGAAACCTGGATACCTAGTATGTTCAAATAGATATTTATAGATACAAGTGAAAATGTGGAAGGTGTAAATGAAATTTGTGCACCTACATGAACTACAGAACTTCTTGACTAGTGCATCATCATCCATAAGCAAAGTTTCTCTCGAAGGACACTCCCTTTCTTATTTTTTACACTATATAATGATTTTGACAATAATCCCAACATAGGGTATGCCAATAACAGGGCATTAGAAAAGGTAAAGGACATGGACCATAGAAAGTTCCCAGTGGGTTTCCCAATTTGACATGTCCCTGTAGCCATATCTAAACAAGAGCATCCTAATGAACCCAAGTAAAGAAATGATAGATGGGACCCCATAGTGGTTGATCCCCATCTCATAATTGAAGGACGAGGTTCTTCTCCTAAAGATAAATACATCCCTCAGAAAACGAGTTTTGTATGAGAAAATTCCTAATTTAACCATTCATTTTGGCTAGTTGATATGTTCAATTTGTGTTTGTTTCCACTTCCCTCACATTTGCACAAAATTAAGACTAAGGTTCTTGCATGATAGTGAACAAAGGTACCATTGTAGTCTAGTGTTCTATAATTTTCAATCCCTTAAAGGAGAAGGTATCACCTAAAGCACAACCTAGACCTGTTTAAAATAAGTATTGTTAACTGTAGGGATAAACTAGAAACAATATGATAAGTCATTATACTGCAACATGCATTCATCATGTAAACAAGTATACATTCATAGTAGAGATTATGCAAAGAAAATAAAATCATATACATCTATAGCATAAAGCATGCAAATAAATTTTAAAGGGCCCAATAGATACTCATTTGTATTAATATATTAAAATTTCATACAATCGGATCAACAACCTTAACATTTAGTTTGTGGAATTACCCATCACATATACATAAGAAAACCCACAATCCTATGTCCTGGACACATAAACCGAAACTCATGAGACATTGAAGTATTGTCCCATTGATGATCTTTTTTCTACTATCCTTCTTTCAAAATGCTTTTTCTTCTCTTCAAAACTGGGCCTTTCTTTCTTTCCTTGTTTCCCTTAATAGTTGTGGGAGTGGACCTAATGTAGCTGTAGTCTCTAGTTGTTTCTACAACTTCTTCCTTATTTTCCACTTATCTTTCATGACTATTGACCTTTCCAAAAATGAAGGATTCAACAAGCCCCAACTAGAACTATTGAATCTCCCTCAAGTCAAATATTCTATGTTCATAAAGCTTGCACATCTTCTAGTGTTGAATCTCCAAATGAAGGAGCTGACTTACGAACTTATGTGATTGTGCGATTTTTGAATGCTTTGAATTCTTCTATTGTGGTATTCCATATTCCCATCTAAAGGTTGGCACCAACTATGAAATATTGGGATTTCTTAGTGCTAGGCGTGGTAGGATTCTTGTCCTACATCTATGTCCATTCTGCATATGCAAACTGATCCAATTGATGTACTTGGATGTATGATGATTTTGCAGTAGTATTGAACTCTCACAGCGGCTACTTGGTAATGAATTTGGTCTAACTCATCGTCAAACTATTTAAATTCTTGGTACTTGTGCTATTGCTGCACTGCATTCATGATTGTCTTGGCATCATCGTTGATTTGTTTCAGCCTTTTGTATAATTATTTTATGGGGAATTGTTACTTTGTTGGTATTCCAACCCAATTGTTTGATGCAGAGAAGATTCCTTGGATGGATTGGGTGGTCTATTGTAGGTCACTTCAAGTACTAGAGACTTCCTAGATCAAAGAAGGAACTTGTGCCATTAATTGTTTTCATTGGATGTCTCCTTGGATTCTTACCATTGACACCTCCTTACACAATGACTCTTTTTATCTCCAACTATTCTGAAGATGTCAAGAGGAGTTGGAAGCTTTCTTGGGGTGAAGCTAAGGAGATATTTTCTAGTGTAGCAAAAGCATATTGGTGGACTTCAGGCCACATCTATTTCATTTGGTCACAGAGGGTTGTGGCCGTGTGTTACAAAATAATACAGGCATGATGTTTTTGGTTCCTAGCTTCTATAGCATCTTCCAGTTGGACTCTATATTAACTATAATCTTTCTAGAGAGTGTCTCATTCTCAACCCAAACTAATATACATTCGGATTTTGTCGTGGTACTTCATATTTGCTCAAATAACTATTCCCCTAAGTATCTTGACAAATTTGGCATTGTGACACATGGAGTAAATGAACATAAATGCAGTTTACTAGAAATGGAATGTCCCGACTATTAGAGTGTCTAGGTCTCAAATTCCTTTTGCAATACTGAGTGTTGTATTATCCTATATTGAGTGGATTTACTAAAAAAGGGGTTGATATATGTTTTTTTGGCATATCCATAAAATGGCATGGTAGTGCTCCATATTTAATATAACCTATGCACTATTGTGCTTGTACTGAAGTCTTGTCTATTGTATATGAAGATGGAGGAGTTGCATGTTCCTTCTCCACTTGTTCTCTTTTCGTCTCTTCTGTCGAAGCATACTCAAGTGATCCCATCTCTTAGTGCTCACTCTCTGATCGCAATTGATCAACCTACTATTGTCCATCGTCACTAGTGTTGTTGTCCAACTACCACATCATTTGTAGTAAAGGATCCTCTATTGTTTATCCTAATGCTACTAGCAAAGAAGTATCATTTTGTTCCTGCACTAATTCCTAGGTGTTATATTGTCTTGTTCTAGTTTCATGTAGCAATGGTTCTCCACAGGTATTATGAATGGAGGTGGGTGGGTCTTTTTGAATATTTATGTTGGGGGATTTGTTTCTAGTCCTCGGAAGGATTCAATAATTTGTTGGACAAAAACAAGGGATTGTGTTCTTGGGAGAGGAAAGGAGGTATAAGTGGTTGGAGGGAAAGAAAAGGTTGGGATGGACTACGTTTGTGCAAAAATAGGTAAAAGGGTGTGGATATAAGTGATAACGGCAGGGGAAGGAAGTTCTAGGAGGGGTTTAGTGGTGGTATGGGGTTTGGTCATGGGGGTTTTAGGGATGTGAGGTTGTTTGGGAATACCTAGTAGGGAAATTGAATCTTTCAAGAGCTTATTGGGAATGAGAGTGTTATAAAAAAGGTTCTCAATATTTTGTGGAAGGGGAGTGGAAGTGTCGCATTATTAGGAGAGTGAATTTATGGTTATGGGATCTATTGATGATACCTCAAGTTTGATATATGGTTTACATTTTTTCCCAAAATAAAATAATGATGCTAGAAAAATGTATGTAGTACCTTTGGGCATATTCATTGTATTTATGCCCAAATAGTTGGTGAATTTAGGATCAAAGTGTTAGTATTTCAAAATTTAAGCTAGCATTATGTTAAGATCTTTTCACTGAGAGAATAACAAGCATAGCAATCACATAAGCACATCACAAGAGACAAGAGACACAAATATTTTAGGAGGGGAAACCATAAATGGAGAAAACCCCTCAACTTCCTCTAAGATAGTAACACCACAAGATGTGATCCCAAAACAGTAAGATGACCTCCCAACACAACAACAGCCTTCTGTCTTCTGTCAAGCCAAGGTATTTCCTTCTCCAAAGGTGTGCCACACTTGAGAGAGCAAGTGATGTAATTCACAAGTGATAAATAGAGAGACACACACTTTCTATTTATATTAGTCCGTTCACTTAAGTTTCCATTTCACACGTAGGCTCAACCCTAATAATTACTACTCGAGCCTACACCTTAATTAGTGTATAATAACTCAAATGCCCCGAGACTGTGGGGACTTACCTAATGACTTGACATGACTTGATTACATTATTAATCCTCTCGATCGAAACATCGGGGCATGACCACATGACTCAAATACATAATAGAAACATCCCAGAATAAACATCAGGTTACAATACATAGAATACATAGAAGAATACATTCCAAAGTTACATACACATCAACACTCCCTCTTAAGTAGGAAGGTATTCTTTCGACACAATTTTTCAGCACTGGTCTTCTTCTCTGCATCAACTGGATCATCTGAGTCATCTTCATCTTCAAGTCATCTAGATCTGGATCATCTCTAGATCTGGATCATCATAAAATGGCATCACTGGATCTAGATCATCACTCGATCTGGATCAACATCACTGGACTGGATCTGGATCATCACTCGATCTGGATCACCACTGCTGGATCTGGATCTCTCGGAGTCATCATAACTGGATCTGGATCATAGCTCAATCTGGATCTCCACTGGTCACCATCATGTGTGTACTATCTCGTCATAGGAAGTTCGACAGAGCCAGCCCTTTTTCATGCTGGTTGTAGGCCTACTCTCCTATAGGTCTTCGCCCAGCACTTACATCTGACCTGCTCGTCAGAAAGGCACGCCCAGCACTCACATCTGATCATGTAGTAAACTACAATCACATCAGAAAGGCCCAGCACTCACATTCACCAGCATGATAGGACACATCAACTATCATCTGTGAAATGGCTCAGCACTTATATTCACCAGCATGGTAGGACACATCAACTACCATATGTGAAATGGCTCTACACTTATATCTAACCTACTCGTTAGAAGGGCACAATCCCATCCAGGCAGGAGCCACCTCTGCCACAATGATGGAAGACTCTCACCCACAATGAGGAGAGATTTCTGCACTTACATCTGACCTACTCATCAGAAGGGCACAATCCCATCCAGGCAGGAGCCACCTCTGCCACAATGATGGAAGACTCTCACCCACAATGAGGAGAGATTTCTGCACTTACATCTGACCTACTCGCCAGAAGGGCACAATCCCATCCAGGCAGGAGCCACCTCTGCCACAATGATGGAAGACTCTCACCCACAATGAGGAGAGATTTCTGCACTTACATCTGACCTACTCGTCAGAAGGGCACAATCCCATCCAGGTAGGAGCCACCTCCGCCACAATGATGGAAGACTCTCACCCACAATGAGGAGAGATTTCTACACTTACATCTAACATGGAAGGAAATAAATCCTTTAGCCATGAACAGAATGGCACTGCCCTTACATCTGACCTGCTCGTCAGAATGGCACAATCCCATCCAGGCAGGAGCCCCCTCCGCCACAATGATGGAAGACTCTCACCCATAATGAAGAGAGATTTCTGCACTTATATCTGACATGGAAGGAACTAAATCCTTTAGCCATGAACAGAATGGCACTGCCCTTACATCTGACCTGCTCGTCAGAATGGCACAATCCCATCTAGGCAGGAGCCACCTCCGCCGCAATGATGGAAGACTCTCAACCACAATGAAGAGAGATTTCTGCACTTACATCTGACATGGAAGGAACTAAATCCTTTAGCCATGAACAGAATGGAACTGCCCTTACATCTGACCTGCTCGTCAGAATGGCTTTGGGACTCATCACTGTCTCTGGGAGGAAGCCTCGATCTGGAGAACACCAAGTCTCTCTCTGAAGTACTCAAACTTCAGCCTAGCCAATGGCTTCATCAATACATCAGCTATCTGTTCCTCCATCGCAACATACAGGAGCTTCACTACTCCTCTCTGCACCATATCCCTGATATAGTGATATTTGATCTCAATATGCTTTGACCTGTCATGGAACACGCAACTCTGGTTGTCACAATGTATACAGGTAGCATCCAACTGGTGATCAAATATATCAGACAGTAGCTTCCGCAGCCATACTGCCTCACAACTAGCTGAACAAGCTGCGACATACTCTGCTTCAGCTGTACTCAGTGCCACATAGGATTGCTTCCTGCTAAACCAAGAGATCACACCTGATCCCATACTGAAGCAACATCCCGAAGTACTCTTCCTGTCGATGGCACTGCCTGCCCAATCTGAATCAACATAAACCTCCAGGTTAATCTTCTGATTCGCATCGTACTTGAGCCCATAATCAATTGTACCCTTCAGGTACCTTAGAATATGCTTTGCAGCAATCAAGTGAACACTCCTCAGATCTGTCAAGTACTGGCTCAAGGTGTTCACAGCAAAGCAAATATCTGGTCTCATGTTTGTCAGGTACATTAATGACCCAATCATCTGATGATACATCGTAGCATCAACCGAATTTGACGAAGCATCACTCAATAGCTTCAGGTTTGATGCCATGGGTGTAGCCAAAGCCTTGTAGTCCATCATCCCGAATCTCTTCAGGATCTCTACTGCATACTTCCCTTGTCCAAGGAAGATCCCATCTGTACTCTGCCACACCTCCATACCTAAACAATAGTGCATCGACACATAACAGGAGCATCACTGGTCTTCCGTCTTCAACCTTGAAGCAAAGGTTGGAATCCACTTTACTCTCAGTAAGGCCTAGAATAATCAGTAATATTCCCATCCTGTCATATCATGTTGAATCCTCAAGATATTCTGTAGTCACTCCCTCTGAAGCGGAGCATCATACTCCCTTTGTCTTCTGTACTCTATGCACTGAAACATTCTGTACCGGAGTGACAAGTATCTTCCTATGCTAATAATATTCAATGTGACCATCTAGTGTATAGACTTACATCTTCAACCTTGTAGCAAAGGTTAAGATCTTCATCAATCTCATCATGTATGTGTTTCAACTCTTACTGGCTGCAAATGTCTCTTCATAGTCTAGGCCTTCTTTTCATGAGAAGCCTCATGCTACGAATCTTGCTTTGTATCCCACGATGTTTCCATCTACTGCATGATGGAACTATGAACTTCTCTTCACATCTCGATACTGCATCCTAGACATCATTCTTCTTGAACTGGTCTTCCATTTCTTCTTAGTTACTTCTTCATGGCTGGAAGGTTCTGCATCAATGATGTCATTGCATTCATCATAATATTCTTCATTTTGAAATGTCATCACTTGCTCTTCGGAACAAGTCTTCATTCTTCTTTGCTTGTAGGTGATTATGTATGCGATCTTTCCTACAAGTCAAATGCAATTGTATGGTTAGAACATTTCATAAAGAATATTCATATTGGAAAATACTTATGCATAAATATATGATCATGCAACTACTTTAGCCAATACAACATTCATCCATATCTCACTGAACTTTCTAGATGCCTTCCATCTCTACCAGGACAACATTGGGATTCTGCACTAATCCAATATGTCAGCAAAGAGGTTTCATTCTAGATAAGTAGCAATGGAGAATTTGTATAGAACCATGAGCTACTTACCCATATGCATATTAGTAGTATACTGTCATTAATGCAAACATCCTATCATGCATAATACAATAACTGAATATAAACAAATGCATAACAAAACAATATCATGAAATGACAATTGAATACTTATCTTTATTTGTTTCGTGGGTATACTCCTTCTTGAGCCTTCAGCTTCATCGTCTTCTTCATTCATGACCGCATCGTTTCTTATCCAAATGCTGAGGTGGATAAGAGGTTCTTCAAGAGTTGATTTCTTCATATTCCTCATTGCTTGAGAGATCTTCTTTGGATGGTGAGAGCCGGATCTTCAAATGCTCCCGTCTTATCTTCTCTTCTTATGGGTAGAGCTTCTTCTTCTTCCCAAAGTTTGCTGAAAGTAATCACTTCCTTCTGGAACACATTCCTTGAATGAATGAATTCCATGATCCTGGGAGGCGATTCAAGGTGGCCATCACCACTTCTACATTCTTTACTTCTTCTTTTACCACTTCAAGTTGTTCTTTGATTTGAGAGACTCTTATGATTGTATGGTCTCTGCATTCTAGATCTTCACATTCTTCAACTAGTTTCTTTAGGCATATTCTGATTTTTTTTCTTCCCTTCAAATAGCTTGAAATTTTGGAAGACCTTCAACAGCTTTGCTTGCAATAGGTAGTGCTCTGTAATGCACACGTGCAAGCCTTCTCTGCCAAAGTTCATTTGGCTCTACTGTTTCATGGATCAAGGCTTGTTCTGGATAGCCCTTCAATTTGTACAAGCCTCCTTCTTGTTCTCCAATCACTACCACATCATCGATAGTCTTTCCTTTTAGCCATATGATGACTTGACCATCTATGAATGCAATCCACATTCCTTTTACATCAATGCTGAAATGGAGAGAAGGTTCTTCTTGAATCCTGGAACAAACAATACTTCTTTTATTGTTAGAGACTTACCAGAGTATAGCTTGTATGAAGATTCCCCACTACTTTTTATTGGATATTGGTAGTCATCTCCTAGTTTCACCTTGTGAGGTGATTCATGTTCTGAGAGTCTTACAAAGGATTCCTTGAATCCTGTCATATGTTTGTAAGCCCCACTGTCTATAAGCCAATCATCACTTCCATGAGTAATGTTACCTGTGAGAGCTGATATCAGAACATATTCATCCTTGCTTGAAGAATCTTCACTTTCATTTCTGGATCTCTTTCTGGATGGTTCATCATCCTCTGCAGCATGAGCATGATGTCTTCTTTGGCATTGACCAAGTTCTTCTTGGGAAAGGCTTCTAACCTCGTCTCCCTCTGAAACTAGAACCTCTATACTCATGTAGGTGTCCAATCCATTTTCTTCAGAGAGATCAAATACTTCTATGCTTGGAAGTTTTCAACTTCACCAAGCTTATCATTAAGCTGTTGTGATAGATCAATTTGAAATGAGAACCTCAAATGAAAATAGCAAAGGATTAGATCTTACCAATTTGAGGTGTCTGTCCTTGTCCTGGAGTTTGCTGATCTAGGGTTTGTCGTAGAAACCCTAATTTTCAAAACTTGGAATCTTTTAGATCTAATTGGACAAACAGCTAGATCTCTTCAAATGGAGCTGTCCAATGTACTCCTTTTCTGAAAATAGTGGAGGGAAGCTCCCGGAACAGGAAGCCCTAATTTTCTGATTTCTTCTGCAGAAATGTCTGTTATTGTTTCTGTGATATCTCCGAAATTACTGCTCCTCTATGTCTAACATTCATAATACCAGGTAGAGCATCCATTTAAACCATTGATGGTGGACATCAACACCCTTTACATAATGTTTGTCTTCCATACCTATAAACACATCAACACAAAACATATTATTGGAATAAAAAATTCCCACATACTTCGTTGGTATTTCCTCTTAAACTACACTTTCTCAAGAAAATATACTTGGATATTTTATGTTGTAAGTTCCTCCCCCATTTCTTATCACAAGATATTCCTTCTCCATGACTTTCACTTTAAAATGGACATCTCCTCGTCTTCAACCAACTTCACTTTCATTCAATTATGTCCATCATCCATTTTTTGCTCTTCATGGGTCTCCATTGATGTCATGACTTCATCCATATCCTCTCTCCTATATTTCCTTCTAGTTGGTGTGTCCTCATATTATAAGCAAATTTATGCACGTATTTAGGATACACCTCCCAATCATATTCAATTTCATAATCCATCTTCTTTGGTTGTCCTATCTGTCGAGCCCCCATCAAGGCTTCCAAACATGCAAATAATGTTTTTCCTAGTTTCTAACTGTGTACTCATCTTTACAAGATATTCTCTTACCTCCCATCTAACTCATGTTATCCTCCTTAACATCATGATGCAACCTAAAATGTAGTTCCTGAATTTCCTTTTACAGATTCTCCCTTAATAACTCTACCCAACATTTCCATTTGTAGGACATATTCTTTAAAACATTTAGATTTCAAAGATGCACCTCATCATCTCATTCCATTGAGACTCCTCCTTCAATGTTAATCTTAAGCTTCCTCATCAACATCTACCTAACCCATTTATCAACATTGTTCTTCCTTCTCTGCAACTCTAACCAGTGAACACAACTAATGTTTTTTCTCTTATATCATCAATTGAGTCCTTCCTTGTGTTGCAATAGTTGTAGTGTAATGTGACAACTAACCAGCCTAAAACCATTCAATGCAGTTACAGGTATACCTACATAAGAGTGTTGAATAGTAAACTATTGTATAAAATAGAAAAATATCTCATGTAAGAAAGGAATAACACTTACAAAAGGAAGAAACAAAAGAGGTCAATTGAAAGAAACTTTTTTCCACCTCTTAGCATAGATTTTCATACAAAGTTGGCCAAAAATGTTATGTGCCTTAATATATTTGAAGATAGAGTATAAAAATTAACTTGAGAATAACACAATAGATAATAATAGAATTAACACAATATCTAGAGAAGACCCTTAAATATGGGGCAACACCATTAGCTATTCTTTAGGGAATGAATCACACCGCAAGCAATATTTTCTACAAATATTGCGTCCAACTTACTCAATACAATAATACTCATATATTTACAATATTTCATGAGTATTCCTATGCCCACTACCCCTTATTATTATATTATTTATTCTAACTACCTAATGGACATATCTGTTACCCACCAACTACCTAGTGGGCATTATTCCCTTGGCTACCTCCCCAGGTATCTCATATTATCCCCCCTAGGTACATCACAAAAATTCATTTAAAATGTCACCTTGTATGTGCACAATAGGCCATAGAGGTTGTAGTTAGTAGCATATAGCCTATTCCAAAGTGTGGAACATTGATGAGACTTTACTAATTGTAAACCATAATGGGTATTGTGAAGAAATGAATAAGATAGTAAAAAGGATAAGGCCTTGGGAGAGAAAGAATTTGTTTCCCTGTATTTTCATTTTTTATTGTTTCATTTCTAGTTGTGTTACCTAAAGATTCCCATAACAAGGATGATTCCTTGCTTACCATGTGTAGAGGAAATGCCAACATTATGTAAATCATGGGTCTCCAAGATCACTACCTCTAAAACACCATTGGTGGTGGACGATGAATTAGATTTGGGATGAAATGGATAAACCAAATGATACATTATCATATATTTTTCATAGAAGAGGACCATTTTATTTTCTCAATGCTTATAGAAATATTTCAATTTTATCTACATGGAAGCAACATAAGTGTGTATGTTACAAATTGGATCTACTTGATGCGAATTATAAGGGAGGAATTCAAGAAATTTTATTTCTCAGAAGATGAACAGTATGATTTCAATAGAATGGTTTGGAAGAAATCCATGTTATAGGCAAGAACATTTTGTTCTTTTAATAATTAACACTATGGTATATCCTTGTGGGAAATGGTGTATCCTTCATTTGGCACTTTGGTTTACTCCTTGAAAGGACATATTAGAAGTACAACTCATTCAATAAAACTTAACTTACATTAAGGGGCCAACAAGGGAATTCCATGCTTTGAAATTAATCAAGGGACTCTCGTAATTGGGATTATGTTAGTTTAGTGAATTATTGTATGAAAAAAAGATGCATTCTCTGATGTGGTCACTCAAAATGTCAACCTCGTTTACCCCATCTAGGAGGCAAAAATTTTGAGGGTTTTGAGGGGAACATTCTTTGTTCCTAATGCTTTGAAATGGGGAATGAAAGGCCAAAAATGATTTCAAAGAGTTTATTAGTTTGCTTCAATAACAAAGAAAAAATATGGATAAAATTAGAATTGACTTAGCCTAAAAAGACAAATATTTCCATCATCAATGGCTTGAATGGACGTGGACAATATTATAATAGACATAACCACAAAAGAAAAAAAATATGTCCACGCTTAATTGTTTGAATGGATCCTCAACCTAGATTTTTTAAGACCCTAATATTGGTTGGTATTAGATTTAGAATAGACTCTACACTGTATAAATTTCATACAAAAAATATGATTAATAATATTTTTCCTTTAAACATTGTTCAGACACAAAATGTATTCTAATTTTCATATTTTGAAACGATGTGGACAAAATTATAATAAACACAATCAAACAAAAAAAATGTCCACCATCAATGGTTTAAATGGATGCTCTACCTGGTATTCACGGACCATATTCACGGAGGTATTTGAGGGTTTTGAATCCATATATGCATTCAGAAACACAATTTGAACAAAAAAAAACCCATATTAAAAAAAATAAATTGTTGGATTTCGATCCAAAACTTGTCGGATTGATGAAATCGTCAAATTTTTAGACTCTATTTTTTTAACGACAGATAGGCTTGATTGGTGGATGGTCAACCACTACAAGAAGGCACGCAATAAGAACCTAATAGCACACCATTCAATGTTGCAGCTGTGGGGCATACCAACTATTGGATTGAGAGGATCAAATCCAACTATTGATATGCCCCACAGCCGCAACATTAATTGTTGTGTTGCGGGATGCTTATTGCACGCCTTACCAAAATGGAACAATTAATGCTACAACTGAGGGGCATACCAACGGTTGGATTGATAGGATCAAATCCAACAGTTGATATGCTCCGCAGCTGCAACAATAATTGGTGCACTGCGAAGTGATTTTTGTATGATCTACCAAGAAATAGTGTTAAAAAATGAGTGAAGGTTTTAACCCATTAGGTGATAGCTTGTAACCCACTAGAGGAGAACAGAGTAGTGTCACTCTTTGATGGCAGATGGACCTAGAGCGGTGGATGGTCGACCACTACGAAAAATGTGTGCTCATATACATGTCCCTTCAGTTTTCCTTTTGTTGGCTGGATGTCCTTTTGACCTGTCCCTTCAATTTTCCTTTAGCTGGTCATTTTCCACGTGGTTATTGACCCTCTGCAATGTATACTTGTGCACCTAAATCTATTTGGACTCTTTGGACTCTAGAACATTTCCTTTTGACTCGGGAGTCGATACATTGTCTTGTCATGGTTGGTGGTCGGTCACTACGAAAACGTGCATTCTTACCAAAGAAAAAACATGGAAAAGGCTTGGTGTTTATTGCTATATTGATATTCATCGCATCAACATGTTTTCCATTACAATTCTCTACAATTTCTCCAAGGCCTAAGAGAGTGTTAACTAGGTCTGGAATTTTTGTAGTCCATAGGATGTTTTTTCCATTCTATCATGTATTTGACATCTAAGTATGAAATGAGCACCTCAACAACGACAACTAAGATTTTTTTTAAAAACTCTATTTGATGTCTATGAATTTTGACGTCCCGTTAGAAATTTAATGCCTATGACACCTACTATACCGTAGCATGTAAATTTTAGTAATTACCTTAGACATTGCGTTGGGCCTAATTCTGCACTACTCTACGATTGCTCACAATTACTTGGCCAGTGTACTAGCTCGCTCCTGCATTGCTATGCCTATGCGCTGCTCCTTCAAAATATTTAGATTCTACACCTTGGGCCACAAGTTGAAAACCTTTTATGTTTTATATAATTAATACTTTCCAAGTTCATCGCAAGTCGCCTACTTCCCAATACCAATTTCTTTCAATGCACAGGTTGTCTTTTCAATCAATGGGGAATACTATCCCCTAGTGGGGACCTTGGAAGATGGCCATTCTAGTTCTCGACACTGCTAACTCTTGTAACCTTTGGTTTAGGGCTTGATCGTCAGGATGGATTTCCAGACATAGGAATGAACAAAAGGAAGACTCTATAAGTTTTGATACACCATGTGGCATGTGGCAGAATGAAACTTCTGGATGAAAACAATCAAATTATTTTCTTGCAAAGCTTAACATAGTCGGTCAAGTGACATTTTCTGAACATAATCGGTAAAGATTTACCACAATTCAAGAAAAACACTCCAATAAAAAATTTACAATATTTTCTTTCTTGCAATTGATTTCATGGTGGCAATTGTTTTTCCCATTGTTATAGTTGATTTTACCAGACTTGGTAGATCATGTTTTTATTTCCTTCCTTGTCCCTATATAGACTCTTTGGACCCCCTTTGCTCAAAATAAACTTTGATGATCCAAGAAATACCTTAAAAAACCCCTATTTATTTCTATACGCGAGTTTCCATCTTACAGGTTGCGTGTACACGCAACTTGTCCCATTATGCCCCGCGTACATCTTGAAATGTGCCCAAAAGTAAAATATTTTGAGTTTTCCTCAATGAGTCATCAATAACTTGACATTTGGCCTTCTATATTCCTGGCAACACTCTGACTTGACCATTCACTTCGTATTGAAGGGCTATATATTTTTCCTCTTGGATACATTAGAGGAGGAGACTTATGAGAGAAAGGAAATTATAGTGGATTTGTGCCCCATTCATACATGCTTGATTCTGCATCCCTTTGTCCTTTTTAGTACACATTGTTGCTCTTCCCAAGATTTCCATTATCTTCTGAGCTTGCCATGGATATAGAGGATGGAAGTGGTGGAGGCCCAGGTGGAGGACTCAGTCTCTTTATTTCAACGAGGTGCTGACAGAGTTTGTCACTTGTATCTATGTTTATTATTAATATAAATATCCATTTCACGTCCATTGTATGTGCATAATTATGAATATTATTGTCCATGGATGTAGTTTTCTTGATTTATACATATTGGATTTATATATGCTAGAGTAGGCCTAACGCTTAATATCTATCATGCTTGTATGTTTTGATGTTGTTCAGAATGAAATGTAGGTGCAAGTGTGGTTGAAAAGCTCAATGGGGATCTACTACAACCGTCCGAAATAAGGTCTGTTCAGTATCCCTTAGTGTTAGCATTGTTTATCTCTATTGCATATGGAAATGGATTGATTTCTGGCGTCATACTATTTGTTGTGGTCTACCCCAATCCATATGAAGCTTTCTCCGTAACAAAATTGACGACTCCACTGGGGACTTTCCTTTTTGTTGGGGTTTGGGTGCATGATGTGCTTGAATTGCTCTTTGTTTCTCTTTGTTTATGTGTCATGTTCAGAAGTGTGTTATCCCATTGGTATCATGTTGAAGTAATTTGAATCTTAGATTTCCTTTTTACTACCTTCCTCTTGTTGTACACGGGTCATAGAGGTATAAGTCGCGTATACACGTGGGCTGTAACACTTGTAGTCGCGTATCCATGCATGTTTTCTATGAACAGTCACGTATACTCCTATTTTTGGGTGAGAACTTGATGTTTGAGAGATGTTGGGTGGGTTATGAGTGTGTCCAAGTCTTCTTGGGTGCTTGTGATGTCTGTTTACCGCTTCTATTTTGGTCAAAGACCTTTTTTATTTTCTTTTTAGTTAAAAGTTGTTCTTATCAGTCTTCTCCCTTTTGGTTTTGATATTAGTGGATTAGATCTCTTTTATCTCAGTGTCTTGCTTGTCTTCTATTTGATAGTTGTTGTAGAGTCTTTTTATTGCATTTCCATATCATTCATTATAAAAGTACAAAAATATTTTTATTTTTGACATACTTGTGCATTGTGAATTTGCATGAAAATAGTTCTTGCATTAGGTTTTCTTAGTTCAATAGTGATCAGGATTTCATATAGGGAAAGGTTGCATTCACATTTGAAGGAAAATTTATGCATCTCATGTAGCGGCATATCCTTTTTTCATATTCAAAGATAAATTGCACTTGGCATTGTTTGTTAGGTGTGCATATTTATTTCACTGCTGAGTCATAACATCACTAGTTGCATGCTCATTACCCATGAGTAACTACATCCCTTAAAATTAATGCTTAACATAAAATTGATTACACTTTTTATTTGATAGAGGTGCACCAATAAGCTTAGTTTGTAGAGTCCTAGAACAGGGTGTCGTGAGTAAATTTTTCCAAGACTACAAAACAAAACAATTAGGTGTCTATCGAGGTGAGAAAAGAATTCCTTGATATAATTACTATTCTCAATAGGATCCTCTTATACATGAGTTAAGCACGAGGCAATGTACATGTTTGTGGTGGGGATAACCCCTTGCCGCTCTCTGTGCAGTGCCAGAGACATTTCCAGAATATTTTTCCTATCTGGAAAATTTTGAGGTACCTTTGGTGCTTTAGAGCTTTGTTACCCTGCCCATATGGTAGATCCCTCCTGTGACTGTCTTCCTGAGTATTAGTTATATTGGGGTGACCTTAGTTTCCTTACCTAGGTATCATAGGGGGTACTTGCAGATGTTATTCTGTGAGTGTCCTAGCTAGGTAGGGGTTGGACATCACAGTTTCTTTATTTGTTGAAGTTGAGGGCCACTATAATTGATTACACACCTCCGCTTGTGGTGTATGGGAGATTCAAGCCTCTCCTAGGAAAGACATACCTACTACATTTGGGAGCTCATTTATCCTCCCTATGACTTATTTGCATCTGCCTTAGATTTTCTTAGGAGTGTGCTCTTTGTGTGCTAGCTTTCCCTAGGGATCGTAATTTAGTTGAGTCTTGTTATTTTTGTGGAGTCATCATGGATCGAGTTCTGGCACTCCCTCAATATCGATACTTGATAGGGATTTACCCTTGTGGTTCTCATCCTTCTCCTAGGAATAGGATCAGACAGTCTAGGCAAGTTTATACACACTGTGATTCACACATCGGTCTCATCATGAGTACTACATCTGAGACTACGAAGATCCCTCCTTCTCCATCTTCTAGGATAGGGAATTTTGTCGTGTCTATACCCGGGACTTTGGTTGATACCGACCCTCACATATTAGGTACTTCGTATAATGTACGACTCCAACTGTCAGACTTTACAATTGATTTTTGAAGGAATGCCTTGCGAATTTTGAGTAGTGACACTCATCATATTCCTACTAGCTCAGGTCTTTTTAAGTATGGCATACCAGACCTTACTCATAATTTTTTGTCATCAACCATTGATCCCGGTATGGGTCTCAATGTTGGGTTCGTGGTCATTATCATGCCTTTTCACACTATTAGATTCACTGGTGGTCATATTGCTCCTTCTTCTCCATATGTGAGAGGATTTTCCTATCCCTCTGTTGGGCAAAACACTGGTGTTCATTCTCATGGAGGTGACCCTAGACATGTGAACGTTGGTTGCACAACTTACATTCCATCCTATGCCCCATCATCCACTGCATCTATTCCTTCGAATTATTTTCACATGTCACGCCCTCCTTATGTCTTGCAAGGTCCTTCGGAACACGGTGTTCCATCTAGCCACGGGACTTCCTCGTCAGCATGTATTGTCACATCGGGAGGCTATGTACCTCCTTACATCCTAGGAGTCAGCCTGCTTACCAATCCTATAACTATCATTATATGGCACCTAATCCTCAAAGTAATTTGAATTATCACATTCCCTTGCATCCTTATATGGAACATGAAGGAGAGGGTTATTATCCCACTAGCTAGGGCCATGGCCTTTATTACAATTAGACCTACATGAACCAACCTTTTCAGGGAGCATGGAATTGGATGGCATAGCCTAGGCTCCCTTTCTTAGCTATGTTGAACTTGCCTAACCTGTCGAATTTGACCAACGATTTGGTATCTCATGATCCGATGGGGTCGATTGTTCCCGCTAAGCTTCCTCTAGACATTCCAAAATTTGAAGGTAAGAATGGAGAGGACCCTAGAGAGAATTAGAGGAAATTTGAGGTCTAGAATGGGCCTCTGAAGGAAAATAATAAAACAGTAGTTAAACTAATAAAATAATATAATTAATTTTGGTCCTACCTTTTTTGTTTGTTTTTTCAACATATCTCCCTTTGTTTTTACTCAAATTTTGATCGGGAGGGATTTCACATCCAACGAGTATCCATAGTGCATACTTTTGATGGACTCCATTGACCCAAAAACATGAAATAACTCAAAATGTGATGATGACATAACAGGAAATACCTGAAAAAACGTGATGATGACATCATCATCACATTTTTTTCAGGTATTTCTTGTTTTTGTTGCAGCAGGGTTCATCAAAATTATGCAATGTGGGTACTCGTTGGATGCAGAATTCAATTCCACATCCAACGAGCCCTCCTGCTCGAAATTTGAGTAAAAACACAGGGATATATGTTGAAAATACGAACAAAAAAGTAGTTTTTTTAATGACAAATATGTTAAGTTAACCATTATGGTTGACTCATTTTATTGAAATTATATTGCTTCTTGAATTCCAACTCACAAGAATTTATTGTTGTCTCGTTTTCTTGTAAGGCCCATTTTAGACCCCAAATTTCCTCTAATGCATGTTACTACTTTCCAATTATGGTGATATTCGAATTCTTTGAACCACGACTTCATTCGCTTACGTCTATTTCAATGCACCCTCACAATACTGGCCACGAAATGGTATATTGAGTTGTTTGGGAGCATATATTGTACATTCAATGATTTATCCATGGCCTTCCTTAACCACTTTCAGCTCCTGATATGCTATGATGTTGGTACTGAGCTCTTGTCGACATTTCAACAAGATAAAGCCACACATATTTCTAATCATATTCAAGAGTGGCGAAGATGAAAGATGTTGATCAAGGCCAACATTCCACTTGATTTTCTATTGGAATGGTTCCTCAAGTCACTATTGCCTTATATCGCTAAGGATGTTTCGATGTATGGAGTTATGAGTGAGGAACATGTTATTTTCTGATCTCAGCAATTAGAATTAATCTACGCTCAGTCTGGGCTGTTGTATGAGGTTATCCCTAATGTGCCACGGTCAAATTCTAAGCCTAAGTTTAAACATAGGCCACATGTCGATGGCATTGTTGGCTCTACGAGTACTAAATTCGTAGACCAATTTAGAAATAAAATGAGGGATTTGTCTATTAACCAACCTGCAACCGGAAAAGATACTACTTCATCCTATCCCACCCAAATGAATGATGTTCTCTTAGTACATTCATCGTACCAGAATGCAAACCTAGACAAAATATAAACAAGGGAAGAAACAATAGGAAGGGTGGGAATAAGAAGGAGAACAATAACGATGACAAGAACAAAGGAAATGTTAGGGGGGACAAGAAGTATAAACGAAAGGTAAGTTCCCTTGCAAGTTGTGTGGGGGAGACCATCTAACATACTTGTGCCCCCGTATCGATGATGTCTTGAATTTCACTGCACAGAGCCCAGCCGTGTTAACGAAACCTTTATTGCATAACCAACATATGGCTTCAAGGAACATGGATGCCGAAAACAATTTCGATGGGAATCAAAACCCACTGAATGCTAAAGGTGGCCATGGGTGTATCACCATGATTTACACCGTTAATGTTGTGACGCATGTGAAAGATTATGTTTCACCAAAATCCAACTTGGGTAAAGAGCCTACACCTCCCGAGGTTCCTTTTCATATTGACAAGCTTTAATTTATAACTCGCATTCCTATAGGATATGATAAAGCGCTTGGGGAACTATCCTTATGCTTGAGCCATCCAACACTATTCTATTCTCAAGGATTTGGGTCATACTCCTTGTGCGATGTTCGCTTTGGAAGTCCTTCAAACTTGCCGTTCGAAGAGGAAAGCTTTGTTAACTGCCCTTGGGATGGTTGATTCCAATCCTTCCATAGTAATTATATTTGAAACCCATGAGGTCCAGCCTCACTTTTCTTACCATGTGGATTTCTTAGTCCATGTGGAGAGTATGAATAACATGATCAAACACATAGTAATCGATGACGGCGATGTGGCCTATGTGATGTCTCTAGCCTATTGAAAAGGCCTTGGTTCACCCACTTTTTCAAAACCTAGAACCATGTTTACTGCATTTGATGGATGATATTTTCGGTCGCATGGTATACTTCCTTCTCTTGAAGTCCAGCTGGGAGGGAAGAACGTTTCGATTGAGGTTGAGGTGGTTGATGCACCCCTTGACTATAATGTTTTACTAGGCCATAAATGGATTTACAATATGAAGGTGATGTGTTTTCCATATTCTGTGTTATTTGATTCCATTTTGAATATCAGATTGTTAGGATCAAGCAGAGGTCATTCGATAATTCTAGTATGACAGCATCATCAGGATCCACAATCCCTGTTATTGATAATTCTTAGTCGATAATTGAGAATTTTGGTGTAGGAATGTGTCTGTCATTGATGGGATCCTTTAATATTTCTACACCAGTCCTTGCTACAGGTTCCACTCTTGGTAGCGAATCATTGTCATTGAGTTCGACCCCATTTCACACTATGTATTTGGATATCCCTTGGACTCTCCCTTCTCCGAGCACTGGATGATCGTTGGACTCTCCCTTCTCCGAGCACTGGATGACCCTTGGGCTCTCCCTTCTCCGAGCACTTCGAATGAAGATCCTAGACTTTCCAAGACAGAGATGTTGTTTTCTACAATGGAAGTTGCTTATCAATCTGTTCTTGATCCCGTTGTAGACCCTGGTCCTTTCTCTTTGCAGACGGAGGACTCGAGTATCTCTTTGCACTACTTGCTTGGGTGGTTGCGTTTTCACGCTCGCACGACTGCTTTGATGATATTTTTCCTTCGGATGAAGCAATTCTAGAAGCCATGAATGGTCCTAAACGACAATAGGAGGACTTCCACCATCCTTCTTACTTCCTCCTAGAGCTAGAATAGATTGAGAGTGATGACTTTAGGTCAACCCTTAGAGAGAATGTCAGTCATTATGTGGTCTTGTTAGGCACTCATGATATATATGCCGAAGGGAACCTAGAGAGCTTGTCACCTATAATCCCTATTGACATTTATCAGACTCCTGACAAGATTGAGAACTTTTATATCGGTGCAGATTGTTCTCCCGACGAGGTTTAGACATACACCAATATTTTTAAGGAATTTCGTGATGTTTTTGCATGGTCATATGAGGAAATGCCAGGAATATACCCTCATATTGTCGAGCATGAGATTAAAAATTATCCTAATTCTAATCCTGTTCAACATCATTTATGCGCAATGAATCCTCATATGGCACCCACCATAAAGGATGAGATAGAGAAGCTACTCAAAGCTGGCTTTATCTATCTATTTCTCTTGACTGAATGCGTATTCAACCTCATTTCGATAGATAAGAAGCATGGAACTATCTAGGTGTGCACTAACTTTAGAGACCTAAATAAGGCCTATCCTAAAGATAACTTCCCCACGCCATTCATAGATCAGATCTTGGATGAGTGTGTAGGAAGAGAAGTTTTTTTGTTCATGGATGGTTTTTCAGGGTACAGCCAAATCAAAATTAAGCTTGAGGAGCAACATAAACAACTTTTATTTGTCCTTGGGGTACTTTTGCATACCAAAAAATGTCTTTCGGCCTTAAAAATGTCGGAGCTACATTTCAGCCGGCAATGAACTTCACTTTTCACAACCTCAAGTGTATTATTGAAGTCTATATGGATGATTTAGCTACTCACTCTTATTTGAGAGTGGATCATCTAGATAATTTGTGCCTATTTTTCGAAAGATGTTGCCATTATCAAATCCATTTGAATCCTCAAAAGTGCATCTTTTGCGTGAAAGTGGGCCAGTTATTGGGATTTATCATTTCTAAGGAGGGAATTAGGGTTGATCCCCTTAAGGTTGAGGCAATACTTTGATTGTCTCCCTCGTGCATGATTCGACACCTTCAAAGTCTCCAAGGGATGGCTAACTTCTTACGGATATTTTGCATCAACTTTGCCAATTTAACAAAGGGTTTATGCGCCTTTGAAGAAGGATACTTCATTCATATGAGATGAGCGAGACTAGGAGTCCTTCGATGCTCTTAAGAAATCCTTGCAGGGATAATTTTAGTAGGGAATTTTATCCCAGTGGGCTAGTTTTCCATGTTTTTCTCCCAAAAATGGTTCGCCATTTTGCATTTTTTGAAGCCTTGTTTCGCCCAATTTTGATGGGGTAAAAATTTTTCACCCTAAAAATCGCCAAATTATTATATAAACGATATAAAATCCTTGGAAATTAAAATATTTCTGAAAAATATCGCCAATCGTTTTATAGTTGGCGTTTTAAGAATTGGTAATATTCGCCAACATTTATACACTTTTAAATAAGTATGGTTCCTTAAAATCATCCCTGAATTATCCTTGGCATCGACCCCCATGCTTAGTCCACCTGACTATAGCCGTGACTCCATATTATATGTGGCCGCGTCTGAAGAGATAATTATTATTGTGTTGGTTCTAAAGGATGATGAGCTCAAAGAGCACATTTTCTACTATCTTAGTCGAAACCTGATTGATGTCAAACTTTGATATAGCCACATTGAGAAGCTAGCCTTAACGACCATTCATGCGGTTCAGTGCTTGAGACAATACATACTCCTTCACCAAAATACGATTGTGGCTCACATCAATCCATTTAAGTTCATCCTAACCAGAAGAATGATAGGGGGAAGTATAATAAGTGGATTGTTTCCTTGCAAGAATTTGATCTCAAATTTGTTTTAGCAAAATCGAATAAATTGCTAGTTTTTGCGGAGTTTATGTCAGATCTTCCTAGTCTGGATGAAGATGAAATTCATGAAGATTCCTTTGTGGATAAACATATCTTCCTTATATCGACTGTGGATCCTTGGTATGGTGAAATCATCATATATTTATATACTTTGAAGGTTCCTCCTCACCTCTCACGGGATGAATGTCGATGACTATGACACGTTGCTAAGAATTATCTCATTATCAGTGACAAATTGTATTGCCATGGGGTGGATTCCATTTTACATCGATGTTTGAATCTTGACAAGGATGAGATGGCACTGAATGATTGCCATGGTGGGGCGTGTGGTGGTAATTTATATGGTCTTGCTACAATCCAAAAAATACTTAGAGTGGGTTACTATAGTTAGTAGATCTTTAAAGATTGCACTAATGTGGTCAAGCGGTGCCACCCTTGCTAGGTGTTTGCATAGAATATGCGCTCACATACAACCCTGTTACACCCTATTATCTCCTTAGGTCCCTTCACCAAGTGGGGGGCATACTTTATAGATTTAAAATCAGCCTCGGCTAGAGGGCACCATGTTAGAGCCCAAAATGACACATTTCTGCCTATGACCACTTTCCCATGATTTCGTTGCATGTCAACACTTCCATGACGACAAGTCAATGAAAAACACCTAGATTTAAGGAGCCATATCTGGATTTCTATAACTCCATTTGACCTCTTCTCTAGACCTTTGGAAACCTATCCAAGTCAGGAACAACTTTAAAGAAGACTTCAAAGCATGAAAATTCCCATAAGTACCCTAAAAATGAGTTTATTTTACCTAACCACGAATTTTTCCTCATGCTACCCACTGTTATACATTTGTATTCATGACTTTTCCTTTATGCTACCAGTAGTTACCTCTTGTAGTGGTAAAAAATAATTAAAATTTAAAAATGTCGAATTAGGGGTAGTTTGGGAGGTTTTGGAACTAACCTAGAACTTGTAACTAACCCCTATTCGACCCCTACTCTTCCAAATACTATATAAGAGAGGGAGACAGGTCCTTGAGGTGGACTTGGAACCTTTCCATTGTTATGATGGAGGAATTCAGACTCTCATTCCCCTACCTTTTCCCTATATTTTATATCCTTGTGTTGCATATCTTGGAGGCTGAGTTCCTTGGAGAAGAGAAGCAATAGAACCAAATCAAGGTTTCAAGAAGTGCCTAGCTTGAGGAGAAGTTAACATGTGTACTTCTTTCATGATTAATAAATATGTGATGCTCTTCCTCTTTCCAAACCATTTTTCATGTGTAATTAATCTCTGTTTGTGATTATATGATGATTCTTATCATATTAAGTTTTTATGTTTCGTTGAATATGATCTCCTTTCATATAGTCAAATTGGTTTAAGGAAGGTTAAGCTTGTTTTACAGGTCTCTTGGAGAAAGAGGAGAAAGAGGAGGATTGAAAGGAAGCTTGGATCAACCTTTTTGGATTAAGGTATGAACCATTCTTATCTCTGAATCTTTTTTATATATACTTTCATAAATGTATGCATGTATCTTTCAACCCTAGTATGTTGATGGCCTCTTAACCCCCAACCATAGGAACACTTTCCTCTACAACAAAACTGGTGACTCTACTTTGGATGGATTTGTCTATTGGGGTTTCCATGTCTTTTATCCAGTGTTTTTGAAGGTTTTGAGTCTTTATTACAACTTACGAACACCTTTTGAGTATGATATATCACCTCCCCTGCCCTCCTAGGGCATTTTTTGACCTTTTTCGGGCTCCTTCCCACCCATTCGCAGGCTGCAGACTCAACAGTCATGAATTTAATATCCATTTGTGACCTTTTACACTATAAACCTGTGATACATTCATGACCTAGCATTAGAGAAACTCACGAATTCCCCTGAAACAATGTTTTTTCACCTTTTTTGTGGTTTTTTTGGCTGCTTGAGGGATGTTTGGGAGGTATTTTACGGAACTCTACAGTGCATGACTCTAGGGAGTGAGTGTGATATCTTTTAGGTTCTCTTTATCTATGTTTTAATCCATTTCCAAGTATTTGAACTTGTTTTGTTGCCTCCCCCCCCACCTCCTTCTTTGGCTTGACCTTGTTGGACGAGGTGCTGAGCAGCCTGTGTTTGCAGGTTTAGATTGATCCTTTGCACTTCTTGACCCTCTTTTGTTTTAGTTTTATTGCTTAGCATCTTCATGCCAAATTTTTTGGCTTGATTACCTTTTCAAACCTTCCTAAAAATAAAATGATCATATAGTTGCTTTATATGCACATAGATTAGGGTTTTAGTCTAAATTGCATTGCATATCACTGTTCTTGAAAAGATCCCCCCCAACTATAATTTTTGCATGTCCTCATGCAACTATGCATAGAATGTTTGGGCTTCTTAAATTTGGATTTGCATGATGATTTTTTTAACAATAAATCATTCCATGATGTGAGATACATAAGCTGCAGCTGATTTGACTTATGGTTGGTTCTTGTGTGACAACCATGAATATGACAAATGTTGTTTCTTGTGTTAACAACATTCATTTATTTTACTCATTTGCTTGTTACAATACATAAGATTTGAAAGTATGCATACACTGGAATTGATAACCCATCAATGTACATTAGAAGTCCTTTGCTTCATGTTATGAATCATGCCAAGAATAGATCAATATTTGGAATCAAATTGTAACAAAGTGTAGTTTGGAAGATACATGTTGGTCAATGGTAAATGAGATGATGGCATGTGTAAAATGGAATCAAATGATAATGAATATATACTTGATCCCCCCCCCCAATTGAAGATGTTTTATATTTATGAAAATGAGTAAGGCAATGTAGCATGGTGAGGAATTTTTACAAATTCATTCATTTCTAGCATTTAAGGAATGACATGATTAAATATTAGAAAATAACATACCTCCACTTACCTAAAACGTTGATGAACTATGCAAATAGGAATGTGGTTTATGTTTTTGTTGGATCATGGACTGTGAAGTGAAAGAATATGAACTACTTGGTTGTATGAATCAAAAGTTAATAGTGGAATTGTGGTACTCTCATATGGTTGGAAGTATGTTGCTGCAAATTGTTAATGGAGTCATGAAAAATATATATAGTCTTCACTTGCTACAAAACCCGAGGGTACAATTCTAGTCATGCAAATAAATGTGTCGAGGTCGAGCATGAAAATAAGTCATTGGATTACCAACCATTGATGAATGTCGTTTACTTGGATTGGTCAACAAATACTCCCTTCACTTCAATCAGTAGGAGAGGAGATGACATATTCGTTTACGACATGAGATAGAGAGGAAAGTTGTTGGATCATATACGACTTTAGCTAGGGATCAATTTGTGTGTTCAACCTTCGGTATTCACTTAATATATATTTCCTGCACTCATTAACAAATCAATTTTGACCAGTTGACGATAAAATGATAATTTCACTATCTTCTGATCAACCCAACAAACACTAAAGTTTCAATTGTGTGCCATCTCACAATCGAATAACAAGTTTCAAAAGAATTCCACCTACAATTCGTAAACCTTCTTTCACATTTACAACTCTACACAGACCTTGTCAGCTACCGACCGACAACATGGCCCTCTTGACTGTCGAGATGTGCATGCATGAATATCAGCCATTTTCATGGGGCCATTAGTTTGTTGATTGTATAAGAAAGAAATCTATCAAATTCAAAGGTGGAGATCATTTTGTGTTTCAGTTATGCTCCTCATGCCCATGAATATGAATACAGGATAGGAAATCACCATGACTGGCAGGTTGACACAAAAATTGATATAGCAGCAATTGATTGCTTGATTTTTCTTATGCAGGACGTGTGTTCATCTTGCTATGGATTTATGACATTGGTGTGCTCCCGCCAAAGAATTGTGGAAGGATATGAGAGAAAGGGATCTAGAATGCGTAAATCCTGAGAAGGAAGTCCCATCTGGATGTTTTTGCAATGACGTCAGAGATGAATAATAACAAATGAGGTGTGATCTCGTAACCTCTTGCTGACAATCCAAGACAGCTTGAAGATAAGCCATGATATCTTTTTAACTCCACATAATCTCGCTCGGGCAATTTCTTAACACAATAGTTCCAATAATTTGTGATAGAAATCACTTTTGGTATCTCATTCATGGGGGATAAGTGGCACTCAATAGAGAAAGCACATTGACATGATCATACAAGTGTCTCAATAGAGTAGCACAGAAAATATAGGACAGATATGAATTTAGATTGACCGGACTTTATTTTCTACGATATGCATATGCGGGTAAAACCAACCATTCTCTTGCGTAGGGAAGCATATTTCCTCCTTAGGCTACTCTGTAGGGATATCTTCATTCTTTTCCTTCCCTTACCATAGATCGATTGAACTTGAAATAATTTAAATGGAAGTGGAGAGGTCATTGAATTAGTGATGATTTGGAAATATGCAGGACTCTTTTCTCTTACGATAAAAATGAGAACATATTGTGAATCCATGTGAAACGTAGAAGTCAATCAACATGAGTATATGTTGGTTTTGAAAATATATAGAAAATGTGAATTGGATTTGGAAGGAGAGAAAGGAGATGTAGATTCAATTTCAAACAAATACGAATAGGGATTCCATTAGGAAGACCTAATTCTTAAAGAAATCTCACGACACTTCGATTTGTAGACCATAAGTAGTATGTGTTGTTTCTGTTTGCATATTTTTACTCCAGGTTGAAGGATGAAGTCTAGCTATGGGGGCGATTACGTTTGTAGGTTTATCATTAAATTGTTTCTGCATGTTTCAGTGTGGGCAAGTGCAACTCAATTGAAAATTTATAAGAGGTGAAAAACTTTGTATGACACTTTTATTCACATTATTCCTAAAAATGTTCCTTAGTCATCCTACTTTATGATTATAGATTGCACACACTTATTTTAAGCTAAAATTAATATGAAACTAAACATGTTTTATTCCCTTAACCTCCCTACTCTACTCTAATTGGGAATTTAAAAATTAGTTATGTGTAATGAAATTTCCAATGTAAGCTTACATGAAACAAAAGTAAAAATATATTAACTCTTGATTTTGAAAATTGAAAATCAAAATATACGAGAATATGTGAAATTAGATGTTGAAAGTGTGATCTATGAAATAAAAACAAAAACATTGATCTAACCTGGTACTCGCTATAAGGATTTCATAGGCTTGATTATCATTGTGATTCATATCATTCGATGTCTCTTTTTTGTCCTCCTCGATCTCCTATTCAATAGTTGTTCCCCATTAGATGTATATGATTCTTCAAATATTGGTTCTTCATTTGCTTCTGGAGGAGTGGTCAAGTCCTTGATTGCTGTCAAGATCTCCTCTTCTAGGAAGAGGAGATCCCAACTTTTGCTAGGATTTTAGTGAGTTGCTCCAAACTTCTATTCATCATAAAAAAATTTTACTGGTAATCAAATTAAATTCTATAAATGAAAAAAATGGTACAAAATAGTACGAAATCAAAGATAAATAGGTATAAAATCAAAGGAAAAATGGTAAGAAAGAAAAGCTAGCGCATAATGAAAGCAATCCAAACTTACACCACAAAAATTTAAATTCAAAATAATAAACTAAATAAAGGCACACTTGCATAAAAAACAAACTCACAAAAAAGAAATAATCTTGCAAAAAAAGAAATAAATCTTTGCAGAAATTAAACACTTTTGCAAGAAAAGTAAATCACACTTTGCGGAAAAATAAACCCTTTTGCGAATAAGAAACTTATTTACATGAAAAAGAAACAACAAGGTTTTAGGGATACCCATCAAAGTGGATGCATCAGCCTGTTATAGGTCACAGAAATTATGTAGTGAATTCATAGGTCAAACTATCTATTTACCAAAAATCCAATCCCCCTTTAGCACTATTAAGAGTTCATATGCTTAGCTAGATATCATTATTATTTAATCCAAATTCACAACAGTAACATATGCAGAATCACTAAAAGAAACACAATCACAAGATAGACAAAATATGAAGGGGAAGAAAACCCAACAAAACTTCATCTGTATAAGATGTATAAGATAAAACCCCAAAATAAGTATTCTCCTCCTTTCTAGTATCTCTCTCTCTCTCTTTCTCTGTCTCCTGTGTGATACACAAGTGAGCAAGTCTATGTTTTAATGAGGAAAACAACTCCTCTATTTATACACTTTAATTCACTTGAATTTTACCCTAACAAGTCAGCCCCACTAAACTGACTGGGCGGACTTCACCCAGGAAGACTCAAAATAGTATTATATATTATTGATTGGGGCACTGTTGACCCGACTTACAATGGAGGCTTTACCTCATGACTCTATGATGACCAATTATAATAATAACATCCTGATGGAGGAATAATAACATCTCCCTTGTGGTACATCAGTAAAATACAATTAGAATATCCTTTGAAGTTACAATATTTCAACACCCCCCCTTAACGAGAAGGGTATTCTACTGACAACATCATCATCAACTATAGGAGTAAAGATAGAGATATTATTCAGTAGTATCAAGGTAATACATCTATACATCATAGGAAGTTTGCAAGAATCATCAATAACTGGTACAATTACTCTTCAATGTCTTCATCTTCTGTAGCACACGATCACTTGATCCTTTATTTTACAACAACACTTGGATCTTCTTGATCCTTTGCAGCAGTACTTCGATCTTCTCAATCCTTTGTAGCAACACTTTGATCTTCTTGACCCTTTGTAGCAACAATTGAATCTGCTTGATCCTTTGCAACAACACTTCGATATTCTTAATCCTTTGCAACAGCACTTCAATCTTCTTGATCCTTTGCAGACACACTTTGAACTTTTAGATTCTTTTCCACCACACTACCTGCACTACACATGGTCTCTTTGCAGGATGATCAATCCCTGTCACTTTAGGACATAGGTGCAAGGATGATGCAATCCTCCATCGGCATACTCCCCCTTAATGAGGAGGGTCCATATTATTGACCAGCCGGTTTGTCTGCAAATGAATGCAGGACCATATTGTCTGCAAGGACTCATCGTAAACCATCCTCATCCTGTTATATATAGGACCACTCTAAGAGAGTGTTATACTACAGAATCTATATGTACATGTAGACATACTCTCCATGAAAGAGTATCACCTACAACTACAAATATTGACCGCACCTAGATGCAGACCCTGTTGTCCGTAAGGACTCATCGTAGGAAATCCTCAGCCTAAAATCTAGGACCACTTGATGTGAGTGTTATACTATGACGTCTGTAAGGACTCATTGTAGGACATCCTCAGCATTAAATCTAGGACCATTCACAAGCAAATGTTAGACTATGAAATCCACATGTAAATCTAGGTACACTCTCCATGCGAGAGTAACGTCTACAAGGAAAATATCAACCACACCTAAATGCATGCCCTTTCATCTATAAGGATTCATTGTAGAGCATCGTTAGATTCAAATATAGGATGACTCCTGAGCGAGTATTATTCTGCGACATCCACAAATGAATGTGGGTATACTTTCCATGTGAGAGTAACATTTGTAGGGTCATCCTTAGCTAGTAAGGACCAGTCTCAGGAATATAGTGTTATTTCCTGCAAGACCATCCTCAAGAGAGGAATCGAGGATACTATCATCCACAAGTGAATGCCAGACCTTGTCATCATCTTCAAGCGCACTTGGCATCTTTCATACTGGAGCTTCACTGTCTTTCCATCATCAATGACAATCTTATAATCACTCCCCCTTTCCATGGAGGATCCATATCATCAACCTGCTCCCCCTTTGTCCAAGGAGGGTTCATATATTCGACCTGTTCTTCCTTTCCAAGGAGATTCCATATCTTCGACTCGTTCATCCTTTTTTGAAGAGAGTCAATATCTTCATCATTCCTTCTTGCAAGGAAATTTTGTAGTATCATCACTATTCCTCCTTGCGAGAAAATTCTTTTCTGACTACACCAAGCTTGTCACAAAAATATTCAAACTTTACTCGAGATAGAGGCTCGATCAACAAATAAACAAATTTCTCATCAGTACTCACGTACTAGATCTTTATACCTTCCTTTTGTACCATATCCCTTATAGAAAAGTATCCAATTTCTATGTGCTTTGATTTATCATGGAACATAGGATTCTTTGTCATCTTTAAACAACTTTGGTTGTCACAAAGAATCACTTTCGTATCCAACTCCATGTCAAATAGACCTGACATCAGTTTCCAAAGCCATATCGCTTCACAACTAGTGGAGAAAGCTGTTATGTACTCTCCTTCAGCTATGCTAAGAGCCACACTAGACTGTTTCTTACTAAACAATGAGATCATGGAAGATCCTAGACAATAACATCCACCCGAGGTGCTCTTTTTGTCTATGACACTTCCTACCCAATATGAATCCGTATATCCATACAATCTGTAGTCATGATCTCTAACATAGTATAGTCCAAAGTCTATCGTACCTTTTAGGTACCTCATCACATGCTTTGTAGCTATCAGGTGAACCTGACTAGGTTTAACTAGATACTGACTTAAGATGTTCACAACAAAGCATATATCTACCCTTGTATTCATCAATGACCCAATATTATGTATGTACTCAGTCATATCCACTAACTCTAATGATTCATCAGACAACAGCTTCAGGTTGGTGTCCATGGCTTTACAATCCAACATATCAAATATTTTCAATATTTCTATTGCATTCTTTCCCTGGTTTAGAAAGATTCCTTTTGGGATATGCCACACTTCTAGCCCAAGGAAATAATGCATCAATCCAAGATCGTTCATCTCGAATTCTTTGGATAGTTTCTTCTTGCTTTTTGTGATCTATTTCCCATTTCCAGTTAGAAATAGATCATATACATACATTAATAGTATGACAAGTTCATCATCCATAATATTCATGTAAAGGTTAGGATCAACTTTACTGTTGGTAAAGCCCAAGCTTATCAAGAAGCTATATATTCTACCATACCAAGCTCTAGGATCTTGCTTCAATCCATACTAATCCTTTTTCAACTTACATACATTGAGTCACTCTGTCTTCGACTTCAAATCCTTGTGGATGTTCAATGTAAACCTCTTCCTCAATCATACCATTCAAAAAGGTTGTATTTACATCCATTTGGTGTAGATCCCACTTCATCATGGAAGCAAGTGTCATGATGGTTCTGATGGAAGTGTACCTTGCTACTAGAGCAAATGTCTCTTCATAATCAATCCCCTCTTTCAGAGAGAATCCTCTAGCCACAAATCTTGCCTTGTACTTTCCAATACTTCCATTAGCAGCATGTTTTATCTTGTAGATCCATTTCAAAGATACCACACTCTTGTTTTCTAGTTTGGGTACTATATCCCAAACATCATTCTTCATTATTGACTGGTATTCTTCCATCATTGCTTCCACCCACTCTTTCTTCTGGATAGCTTCCTCGTAGATGGTGGGTTCTTGATATACAAGGTCACACATCAAAGCTACATAATTGGAGAATGAATTTGATGTTTTTCTTGTTCTTGTGGAGCCTTCTAGAGCTCCATACTCTTCTTCTTCTGGTATGACTTATCCTACCCAGTAATGTTTTCTCTTTTGAGATATATCCATAGTATGGGGTTCCTGAGGTTCTATCATATCATGATCTTCAGATGCTACTATTTCAGGAGATGGTTCAACTTCTACCTTTGTGGGAGGTACATCCTCTTCATGTACTTCTTCAAGCTTACACCTTTTGGATTTCTAAAGAATTGTCTCTTCACCAAATGTTACATCCCTACTAATCTCTAGATGATGGAATCTTGAAATGTATATCTTGAAGGCTTTAGATACTTCACAGTATCCAACAAATATTCCCTTCTTTCCAGAAGGATCCAACTTGGTTCTCTTCTCTTTCGAAATATGTATATATACTGGACAACCAAATATATTGAGATGGCTCACTTCAGGTTTCTTTCTTGTATACATTTCTTCAAAAGTCTTGAATCCAAGAGCAATATGAGATAATCTATTTTGCACAAACACAATTTTTTTTGTTGCTTCATCCCAAGGGTGCATGGGGAGATCTTGGTCATAAATCATTGTTTTCAATGCTTCCATGATGGTTCTATTCTTTATTTCTGCAACACCATTCTATTGAGGATTGTATGGAGTGTTTAGTTGCCTCTTGATTCCAGCCTCCTTATAGAATGCTTCAAATTATTTTGAAGTATAGTCTCCACCATTATTTGATCTCAGTGTCTTGATTCTTCTTTCTGAATGGTTCTCTATCAAGGATTTGAATTCATTGAATTTCCTAAACACTTCACTCTTGGTATTAAAGAAATATATCCATGCATTTCTTGAATAGTAGTCAATAAATGTGACATAATATTCATATCCACTTAAAGATGTGGAAATCATAAGACCACATACATCAGAATTAATTAATTCCACTGTACCTTTAGTCTTTGTTTCACTTTTCAGAAAGGGATTCTTGATGTTCTTTCCTCTTACACATCCTTTGCAAGTTCCCTCGTGATCAATCTTCAGATATGGTAACCCTGTTACCACATTTATCACATAGGGTATTGCTTTGTAGTTGATGTGAGCAATCCTCCTATGCCATCGTTCACTTGAGCTAGTGGTCTCATGGATGAGGGTTGTTTCTGGACGTCCTTTGAGTTTACACATTCCTCATTTTTCTTAACCAATTCCCACAACATCTTCAAGCATCTTTCCTTTGGAACACATAAGTACTTATCCATCTATAAAACAAACTCTATATGCTTTATTATCTAGTGTTCAGATGCAAAGTAGGTTCTTTTTCATACCCGATACATATAGTACTTCCTTCATCTTCATGGAATTTCTAGACTGAAGCTTGTAGATTGATTCACAAATACCTTTGATGGGATATTGATAGTCATCTCCTAATGATACTTTCTGAGGAGAGCTCTTTTCTTCAAGCCTTGACAAAGCTTTATTTTTCCCTGTCATGTTCTTTGAAGAACCATTATCAATAAGCCATGTATCTTCTCCAGGTGTTACAGACCCAGAGAGTGTAGAGAATAGTACATATTATTCTACATCTTCTTCTTTTGTTAGTCTCTTTCAAGGTCTTTCTTTGTCTTCCTCATCTTCAGCTAGATGAGCATGATGTCTTTTGTTGTTGTTCTTCTTTGATGGAAACTCTTTACAAAGGCGTCCTATCTTATGACAGTTATAGCATTGATACTTTACGTAATATTTATTTTGATTGTTTTCTCTTTTCTTTTGAAATTTCTTCTTTGAAGGTTTATGACTACCCTTCTCCAATTTTGATTGTTCTCTTCCTTTACTATGGATGGCTAGAGCTTTATCATCTTCTCTAAGTAGAGCTTCTCTGTTAACTACTCTATCTTCTTCTTGAATGCAATCTTCCCATACAATGTCAAACTTCATACCTTTTTTTTCTGGCACACAGAGTCTGTATGAATGATCCCAAGGTCTAGTGAGACCATTGAGAGATGTCATAACTAGTTCATCCTCAACAAGGGTGTCTCCAATGGCACTTAGTTTCTCCATGAACTGGGCTACCCTTGTGAAGTAATCTTGAATTGATTCTCCTTTGCTAATCTTGGTGCCCTTTAGTTGAGATCTCAAATTCATCTTTATGTTAATGTTCCTTCCCTCATACATTCTGGAAAGTGCATCATACATTTTCTTTGGCATTTTATTAGATGACACTTGAGGGATCAAGTGATATTTGAGAGAATAAGCAGTGATACTCACTGTGTTGATTAGATATTGATCATGCTTCTCCTTAGCTTCATCTACTTTTGGTTGTGCAACTTCATCCTTGATGTACTTCTCAAGACCATTCTCTTTAAGAATGAGACCAATCCTATACTTCCATGCTAGGAAATTTTATATGTCTTGTAATTTGTCCTCAAGCTTAGAGCTTGGGGCCATCCTATCTAGAAGGTCACTATAAATTAAAATTTCTCAAAATGAAAAGCTAACCTTATCAGGAGATGTGCTTTACTGAGGCGAGTTGGTTGGTCCACCCAATTTCTGGAGATCCCAAATATTCATTAGAGGAATTTTGGGGTCTAAAATGGGCCTCCTAAGGAAAATAATAAAATAATAGTTCAAATAATAAAATAATATTGATTAATTTTGGAGGAAGAAAGAAAAAAACTACTTTTTGTGTTTGTATTTTCGACATATCTGCCTGTGTTTTTACTCAAATTTTGATCGGGAGAGCTCGTTGGATGCGTAATTTGATACCGCATCCAACGAGTACCCACACTGCATACTTTTGATGGGCCCCGCTGCCCCAAAAACAAGAAATACCTGAAAAAATGTGATGATGACATCATCATCACGTTTTTTCAGGTATTTCTTGTTTTTGGGGCAGCAGGGCCCATCAAAAGTATGTAGTGTGGGTACTCGTTGGATGTGGAATCAAATTATGCATCCAACGAGCTCTCCTGATCGAAATTTGAGTAAAAACACAATGAGATATGTCGAAAATACGAACAAAAAAAGTATTTTTTTTTAATGACAAATATGCCAATTCAACCATTATGGTTGACTTATTTTATTGAAATTCTATTGGTTCTTGAATTCCAACTCACAAAATTATTTTGGCACGTTTTCTTATAAGGCCCATTTTAGACCCCAAATTTCCTCTAATGTACCCTTCATATCTTACTTGCGAGGTTTCGATTTCGGCATAATTTCTGGTTCTGGTTTTTTGCAGTTTTCTAGTTCATGGTCAAACTAGGGTTTGGCTTTCCTAGAGATTCAACCACTCAAAAAATTCAATGTTGGGCTCAATAGATGCACTCTAGTGAGGCATGGCCTTGATACCTGATGGTTTGATGATGGCCTTGTAAGACAAAAATAACTTAGCAACCCCAACTTTAACCTCTATACATATCAAATGAAAGTGACATATTTTCTTAACCTTATTTATGTAGGGTTAGCCCAAAATACAAATGAAAATCACAAGTATATTTTATGGGATTTTTCACAATACTCTTTTTTCATTATTAATATTTAAGATATCTAGGGTTTGAAGCACCAATCCACACAACACACAAAAATTTGATACCCTAACCCTAGAAAACCTAGAATGTAAGTGGTGGATAATTGGAGTGTACAATAGGAAATGAAGAAAAAATCTAAAACCCTAAATTTATTGGTAGTGCAATAGGAAAAATCCAACATCTATTAAGTAACACTAAAATATGGTGTTGCAGTTTTTTATAAAATATGATGCTTTACATTTATTTATAGTATGGAACCACGACTCAACATTTATTGAAACTATGAATTGCAACTATACATTTAATGGAAATATTAAACTATGGTTATACCTTTATGTTAGTGCACAATTGTGACTTGTATTCACTAGCTTGTGTGACCCATAGCTTTAGCAATTATGAGTGTGGTATGTACAGATGTGATGGATTTGATTGTAAACTTTAGTTTAATATTGTATTGGTCTATTGAATTGAATTATGGACTTTGTTATAGCTCAAAATGAAACATCTCTCCCTGTGACCACTTTCCCATGATTTCATCGCATGTTGACACTTCCATGACGACACTTCATGAAAGTCACTGAAAAAACACCTAACTTGGAGGATCCATACCTTGAGTTTTGTAACTTTGTTTTACCTTATCTCTATATTGTTATAAAGGTATTTCAGTTTGCTAAAACTTTATAGAAGACGCCAAAGTCTGAAAATGCCTAGAAGTACCCTAAAAATGAGATTTTTTAATGCATATGTGAGTTTCCTTAAGGAAACCCACGTATTGTATGCGACTTGCTATATAATACTCGCGTATGACCTAAATATGCTACTATTTACATTGAAACTCATGCATACCTCCTGCATATGCGATTGTTGTCTCTGCAACCTGCGTATTCCTCCTGTAGATATCAAAAAAATACATTTTTTGAAATTCGGGTAGTTTGGGTAGTTATGCAACTAACTCCTTCAGTTGTAACTACTTTGTCTTCGACCCTATCTCTTCATAAAGCATATAAATAGAGGTAAGGAGGTCCATGAAAGGAGACTTGAACTTTTGCATTGTCACGCTGGAGGAATTGGAGCTCTCTTTGCCCACACCTTTGCCCTAGTGATCATCCCCTTGTGTTGCAGATCTTGGAGGATGAGTTCCTTGGAGAAGAGAAGTAGCAGAACCAGATCAAGGTTTTGTGAAGTGCCCAACTTGAAGAGAAGGAATTTTTGTACTTGCTTTCAAGATTAATAAAGATGTGATGTCCTTCTTCTTGCCAAATTATTGTTCAATGTGTGATTGAATCTTTGTTTATCATCATATGATGATGTTAGTCAGATCATTATTTCATGTTTATTTGATTATCATTTCTTTATATGTGGTCATATTGGTTTGAAGAAGGTATAATTTGTTTTGCAGGTCTCTTCGAGCAAGAAGAGGATTGAAGGGCTGCTTGGATCAACCTTCGTTTGGCTAAGGTATGAACCATTCTAATCTTTGAATATTGCTTATATATACTTGAAGAACCATATGAATCTCTCTTTCAACCCTAGTACGTTGATGGCCTCTTAAACCCTATCCATAGGAAACTTTTCTTTACAACAGGAATCTATAATTATTCCTTAGGCGTTTTCACTATGGAGACGCAGTCTCAAAAGATTCCTCATCTCATTGACCACTTGCATTTTGACACCTGTCGCATCGGCTTACTTAATGGGGAGTCAACATGTGTTGCTCAACGAGTGGTAGACGGCATTACATGGCCACGTTTTTAGGAGTCAACATGTCGAAAATAAGGGATTTTATGTCATTTTTATTGGTTAATTTGTTGCTCGTGGGGTTGGTTTCTCTCTCAAACATGTCCACTCAAAGGAATTAATTTCCATGCTAACCAAATGGTCACCTGTTACAGCTGTTGATGCGCATGATGGATTGATTGTCCTTACATTTTTTTCATGCATGTATGTTGATCATTTTTGTTTTTTTACTCCATTTTAGTTGGGTCTCTGATTCTGCAATCTCGATTCCGAAACTTCTGTCCCACATAGTGCATGTCTCCTCTATGTTACGAATGATGCTGCGCATGAATGGATTGATTGACAGTTGTGGATCCTTGTTCCCACTTGGTTTTTCTCTGACAGGTGGAGTTTTAGTCCAACAGTTTTTTGTGTTTAGGATAATATTTTCTTGATGGATTTTGTGGCTTTAGGCTCACATTTTGTGGGGTCAATTTGGTCATCATTTCATTTCACCGCTTCTTCAGTCAATGAAATACACTTTTCCCATGTCCCTTCATCCACATTAATGGTTCATCAATGCATTGTTGCTCCATTAATGCAAGAAACCTTGTCATTTTATTCAAATATGGGCCTATATCTTAATTTTCGGTCACCTTATGACGATATGCAAAATCTTTATTATCTGCATTTGCTGCTGCATCGCCTTTGCTTTGCACATATAAACAACCTTTCAGGAAACTGCTATTTCTTACTGTTGACATTTTCTTTACTTATATTGATTTTGTTGTGTGTTGGAGGAGCAAGTCAGTATGCCGACTTGGATGATAGGCGAATTAGTCGATTAGCCAACTAAGTCGGTCAGCCAACTAATAAGAGATTAGGTCGTCCACCTAAGGTCATGTCGGTTGAGTGAACCGACATGTAGTTATTTGTTACTGTTTGTAAATCATATATATTGGGCTGTTGAGCCAGATGAGAATGCGGTTCAGTTCTCTATATTGTATGAACCCTCTCATGTTAATATAATCTATTCTTCTATCCACTTGTTCTTATCTCTTGTCTCTGTTATGTATGTATGTTTTAGTATGTATTATTGGTAACCTTATGTAATCTGTGAGATTACAACATTGGTTCCATTGCTGGTAGTACATGTCTGAGATGTATGCAAACAAATGATATCAGAACAGGAGATTAAGGACTGGTGGGAGCGTAAAGTAGCAAATTATTTGTACAATTACGTATGGAGGAACAGATTGATGACTACTCAAGCAAAGGAAATATTCTTTACAAAAACTCATGAGAAGTTTGTAGAATCAGTGCCCCAGCTTCTGAAGAAACTCCTGGATGAAAAATTCAGAAGGGAGTAAATATCAAAAGCTACTAGAAAAACTGATTCAAGGGGGAAGAAAAAACCTGTCGAAGTGGTTCGAAAAGATCGCCAATGAATTCTGCGAGGAGAAAGTAGTAGAAGAAAGAACTTCAGTGGAAACCGTCAAGAAGAAATTCTACACAGACCTCACCGAACAATTCTTGTGTTCCTTACCAAATTTTCTGTTTAAATTTTTGATCGACAAAGGAGTGGGTCATATCGTTGAACCTCATCCATAACTTCATGGACTGCCATTAAACCCTAACTGGGTGAAAAACAAAAGAGGTAGGAAAAATTCATTGCCGAAAGGGAGTGGGAATACTTCCTAAGAAAATAGACAGAACTATCCGAGTTTTCTAAAGCGTCGGGTAGGCTATGGGGGGGTAAATAGTTGTATGTCTGGGTAAAGTGGAGTGGATTCTAGTTGACTAAAGAAGATACCATTCACCAGTGATGAGAAGTCAACCTAAAAAGGAAATCGAAAGGACAGTGTCACACAAAGGTATGGCGGACTTCCAGAAAATAGAAAGAGAGAAGAGGCTACAAAGAAGGGAAGAGAGAAGAGAAAGAGCCATAGTGCTGCAGAGAGGAATGAGTACTAGGGTGACCGACCAAGAGAGAAACCCACCAGATTTGGGTCATGACCGACAAGAAGAAGGCGTGGAAGAAGAGGTGTCCCCTATGGAAGAAGATTTGTGGATAGAGTAGCAAGGAGCTCTCCAATTAGAAGTTCACTAGGAGGTAAGACCTCTATCTCCAACGAATCCAAGTATCCAGATACAAACCATTGTCGAAGAAGACCTTAGACTAAGATCTTGTGACGTTGGTATATGGAGCCAACTAGACGACGAGAGAAATGATGATAATCATTTACTTATGTGTCGACCAGAAGAAGGAAATTAGGTCATGCTTCAAGCGATACCCTCCAACTGAAGTATCCACTTACTTTACCTGACACATGAAGGAGCACCCCCATGCCAAATATAGCTTTGGAAGATACAGATAATTCAGAGCTGCAGACAAATAATTGTAGTTAGACATCGACAGGAGAAGTCGACCCCGACCAACTGCTTGTTGGAGACAAAACGACAATGAAAATGACCGACGAAAATGAAAGTTCTGTTGATAATAGTTCTGTAGAGAAGAATAAGCAAATAATCCCACTACCACCACCACCACCTCCTGAAGAAGACAGTGACGGTGACTCCGACATGGGTCACGGGTCAGCACACATCCCTCTATATGAGGGCGATGAGGACCCCAGACGCCATTGGTTCATCTGTGAGTCGACTTGGGAGGCCAACCAAGTTATTGATGAAGACAGAAATATGGTGTAGTTCATGCCTTAAGGAAAAGGGAATTAACTTGGTATATGGCCTTTTCTGAGAGAACCCCACAAGCAACAAAATCCAAAGTCAAAATGCAATTTATATCATTCTTTAAATATCTAGATGCAAAACATCTGGCAGCAAAGAAATTAAAAACAGCATCGCAGAAGCTAGGAGAGACTGTCTGTGATTATGACAAATGCTGGAAAGACCTTCTTAGCCAATTGGACTATGTTATTGATGAGCAATTATTAATCCATTGGTTTCTTGCAAGTGTGTCATAGAAAATTCACCAACATATAAGTCTGGAAACCTTCAAAACTTATGAAGATGCACTTACAAAAGATCTCCAAGTAGAAATGGATGAGGATATTCCACCACACCCCACCGATCATAGACTAGAAGAACAGCTTGAGATCGTACAGAAATCCTTAAAAGAATTAAAGTTTAAGAGTTAGGATATCTAGTGCATGAAGTGCTCAACGGCCGGACACTCAAAAGACACTTGTCGACAAGACATCGACCGACAGGACGTTCGATTTGTGCAAACAAAATGTTTCTGTGACATCTGTCAGGAGCATGGAGAGCATACCACAAAATACTGCCCATTAAACATGAAGAATGGCAAAGCATCATGGTGTGCAATCTGTGAAACTAAAAATCATAACATCGCCGACTTCCACCTAAATCTAAAGAATCAAAAAAATTATCAGGTAGTATATCAAACTAACGAGTTACACAGAACAATGAGCAATGAAATGAAGGCCGTAGATACGAGCGTCGGTATGACAACTGACAGGGAGGCTATGGAGGTCGAGGTCGATTCTCTAGAAATCGAGACAACCAACCACGTTATCCCATCCAATATTTCACATGTTATAAGGAAGGGCACCGGTACGCAGATTTTCCATACAAGGACAGAACTGACCTCAAATTCTATACAAGTTGTGGAGTAGGGGATCACTCACTAGAGGATTTCCCTACTATGCTTGAAAAAATAAGTAAAAAGAAAAATGTTAATGTCTTGTTGTGTGTGCAAAAAAATGATTTAATAAATACAAAAAATTTGCATATAATAACTCGACAAGGGACAAAAACTGGGGGTGATAACCCACGAATAAGAAAAATAAAAGAAAAGCATGTATATCCCGATCTAGTAAAAGAAAAACAAATATATAAAGATGCGAATAATGTATTTAAATAATTTTCCCGACAGGAAGAGGCAAACGACAATCGACATAACACAATAAAACAATTAATATATAGTAGTACAGAAAGATAACTCAGTATCTCAATTCATCAACTTATTATATGAAATAAAACACAACAACACTGAAAAACAAACAAAGAATATTTGCAGTCTAAATCAAAAAGATAAAAGTGATGCCAATCCACTTATCAACCTAGAAATTGAAGGATACCATGTCTGACAATTTGTGCTCGACTTCGGATCACAAGTAAACATCATGACTCGTGACACTTGGGAACAACTGGGCAGATCTCGACTATATGAGTCGGGTATATACCTAAAACTAGTTGACCAAGGCCTAATTGAACCTATTGGAGTTTAGAAAAATGTTGACACAACAATAAAAGGCATATCGACCAAAGTCGACTTTGAAATTATTGACCCTAATGAAGGATCCAGTTCCTTCCCAGCATTAGTAGGTCGACCTTGGGGAAGAAAGATGAAAGCATCGATATCCCAAGACAACGAGAGAATGAAATTGAAAGGAAATAGACAAAAGGTCACTGTACCTATTCATCCATCCCAAGGAGAACCTTGGACAGAACCTATCGATGAAGAAGTCGACATCTGACAACTTTATCAGATTCAAAACAATGCAGATTATACGAAACCTAATATCTATGGAGAAATTCATTTAGGAAATCAAGATGCAGTAGGATATAATTCAGATGCAGAATTATATGATTGGGAAGTCGAGAACTACGAAACACAAGCAAGAGGGTGCTGGACTATTCGAAAAGTACAGAAAAATCCCACCCAATAGTGCTTCATAGTATCCATTGTCCCAAAAATATTTGAAAAGAAAATTAGGGAATACCCTACTTTAAAACCAACAGATGTAAGTAGTGCACAAATACCAAGGTATAAGGAAAGAGAATCACCAGTCATGCATATAGAACAAGTATCCAAAAACATCGATGAACATGGATGACTACAAAGCCTAGTGGAGACTTTTACAGGCCAAGATGCTAGATGGTGGGATACACATCAATCAAGACTACAAACATGGATGACAGCTTCAACTTTCTTCATAGAAATATTTGGAGGGAAAAAACTAACTAATCAATCCCAAATACCTATATTCATTCAAGGACAGAATCCAGAAGACCATATAAGAGCATGTGAAAAATAATGGAGAAGACTTGGATACAAAGATGAACATGCATGGCCACACCTGTTCCCATCAACCCTCTTTGACTTACCAAACAAATGGTATAACATGGAAGAAGATCGAGGTGAAACATTCCTATGGCACAAAATCAGAGAAAATTTTATCAAAGATTTCAACTTTACACCACAAAATAAGAATTTGGTCGAAACAACAAAACATATTAAAGAATTTATACAGTAGATAGAAAACAAACCCTTAAAAGACAACCGATAAATAAAGAACTGTAACAATATACAAACTGGGACAAGGCCATAGTCGACAAGACTACAGTTGGAAAATTAAAATACAGAAGGGAAAATCTTTATATGAAAATCAAACCATGTCAAAACAACCAAACCTATTCATACAGTACTCAAAGTTGAAACAACCGACAAGGAGGATACCGACCGAATGACTGCAGCCAACTTTCTTGCCACATTCTCACAGTTTAAGGAAGGAAGTTGACCAATCAATGAAGCCAAAGCATCAGAATGGCTAGATGCTAAAGTCAAAACTAAAGAATTCAACATCTCAAATGATGACCGACCAAAAATGGCAAAGATTGGAGACTATTGGAGTGAAGAATAGACAACATAAATAGTGAACTTACTAAAAGAGTTCCAGGATGTATTTTCCAGAGATTATACAAACCTCAAAGGTTTAGTCCACGAAATGGGTGAAATGAACATTGACATGAAACCTGATGTTCGACCTGTGAAGAAAAGGCCATATAATCTAGCTCATAAATACAAAGAGATAGTCAAAAAGGAGATTGATAACATGCTTGCAGGAGGCATTATCTACCCTATTGACCAATCAGGATGGGCAAGTCCAATGGTTGTTCAACCTAAGAAACATGATCCGACCAAACTAAGAATTTGTGTTGACTTCAGGGAGCTAAATAAAGTGACATTGACAGACCCATTTCCAACTCCTTATGCAAATGAAATCTTAAATGAGGTTGCAAGACATGAATGCTACTCATTTACAGATGGATTCTCAAGTTATAACCAAGTGCCAATAACTAAAGAAGATCAGAAAAATACAACATTTGTATGTGAATTTGGCTCATTTGCTTACAGGCTTATGCATTTTGGATTAAGAAATGCACCTGCAGTATTCTCCAGAATTGTGGTTAAAACATTCCAAGAATATATTTACAAAACCATGGCAGTATACTTTGATGACTGGACAATATACTCCATGTTAAAAGATCACTGCAAATGGCTAAGCCTTATGTTGGAAATATGTCGACAAATCCAGTTAGCATTGAACATCAGGAAGTGCATATCTATGACCCCCATAGGGATATTGTTAGGACACATTGTCTGTAAAGAAGGAATTAAGGTCGACTTTGCAAAAATAAAAATTATCCTCGACTTAAAACCACCAGTGAACTCAAAACAAGTCAGGGTGTTACTAGGGCATACAGGATATTACAAAAAATTCATAAGATATTATTCAGACATGACCTATGCACTAGAAGAACTACTAAGGGAAGATAAAGAGTTCGACTGGATAGAAAAGTGCCATATATCATTTGAAAAACTAAAAAGAAAACTAGTCGAAGCACCTATCCTAAGGTTTCCAAACTGGTTGGCTAAATTCTATGTACACATCGACGCATCAGATCTAGCAATAGGAGAAATCCTAACTCAACGAGGAGATGATGGAATGGATTACCCCATAGTTTACAGTAGCAAAAAACTAAACAAAGCTGAACGAAACTATTCGATGATAGAAAGAGAAGCATTCGGAATGGTATTCGCACTACACAAATATCGACACTACCTACTAGCTAACCCATTTGTCTTCTATACTGACCACCAAGCACTAAAATACCTTTTCAATAAGCCACTACACCATGGAAGAATCTGTCGATGGATACTTCTATTCCAAGAATTTGAATTCGAAGTTGTTGTCAGACTAGGTAAGTTAAATGTCGGTCCCGACCACTTATCTCGAATCAATAGAGGAGAAGAACCGATAGGAGTCGAAGATGACTTACCAAATGCACATTTATTTTTAATAGAAGTAGTCTCGACAGAGTTAGAGGAAATAGCTCAGTTTTTAGAAGATGGAAAAGCACCAAAAGGTATGAGTACAAAGAAGAAACAAATCTTAGTCATGAAAGCTGCACCATATAGCATCATAATTGGATTCTTGTACAAAATGGGCTTGGACGACATCCTTAGGAGGTGTGTACTAGAACACAAAAGAAATAATATTATGCATGAAGCATATTATGGACCTGCAGGAGGACATTTCCAAGCAGAAACAACTGCAAAGAATATCCAACAATCAGGATTATGGTGGCTGACAATTCACAAAGACTACAAAATTTTTGTAAGCCAATGTGATAGATGTCAATGACTGGGTCGACCCCTGCCTAGAGAAGAAATGCCTATGATATCAGTAAACCCAAGTTTGACATTTGAAATCTGGGTTATAGAATTCATAGGACCATTTCCCATACCAGCAAAAAGAACAAGTGCAAGGTACATAATAACCGCATTTGAATATGTAACCAAATGGACAGAGGCAGAACCAGTAAACACATGTTCCAGTGAGATAGCCGCAAAATTTATCTATGAAAATATCATCACCCAATTCGGATGCCCACTAACCCTAATCAGTGACCAGGGAACACAGCTTATCAACAAAACTATTAAAATCCTAACAGACCAGTTCCAAATCAGCCACTGTCAGAGTATAGCATACCATCCTTAGTCGAATGGAGAAATCGAAGCATTTAACAAAACATTAACAAAACAAAAATATGTAATGCTGAAAAAGACGACTGGGATGAAAATATACCTACAGTACTATAGGCATATAGAACAGCATACAAATGATCAACCGACCAAACCCCCTTTCGATTAGTTTATGGACAGGAAGTAGTAGTTCCTCTACACTTTCGAAAACAGACACCTATTATCGCAGAGATTTTACATGTCGATGTCAAACAAGGAAGAAAGGACCAACTAGTACAATTAAGTAAACTTGAAGAACACCAACTAATCGCGATCCAACATCAAGAAATCCAGAAACAACAACAAAAGGCATGGCATGATAGAAACATCAAAAACAAAAATCTGTCGGTAGGAGACCTTGCCTTATTACATAATAGTCGGGTAAAAGGAAAACCTAAAAACCTACATACAGAATGGATGGGACCCTATGTCGCCGAAGACATACATGCCAATGGATCAGTTCGGCTAAGGATGTTACAAGGCATAATATTTCGGAAACTTGTTAATAGGGCCCAACTAAAATGCTACAGAAACTAAACAAATCTAAAAAACAAAAACAAAAAACAACCATAACGGTTAAACAAAATCTATAAAATTCTAAAAAGCAAAAAAGCAAAATAGTACTGATACACGTACAAAATAATGATAGGGAATCACCACTATGACCACCGACATCATGCCCATCAACATAACACCATAGACCATTTTCATAACTGACATCAACCAATGACCTTGACAGTCCCATCATGCATTCATGACTTCGAGCACCAAAACCAAATCACCATTAACGCACACTCAAGTGTTCTTGCTGGACCATCATGTCCGCCATTAATACACTCTTCAACAAAAACATCCAACGCATCCACTATAAATACTGGACCACTAAAGGATCATTCATCACAATTCAAACTGAGAGAGCGTCAGAGCAACCAGACGACTGAAAACCAAGAGCACCGTAGTATAATCGACCCTCAAACCGACAAGATGGCACCAAAATAGACCAAAGCCTCAGCCAAAACCAAGGAACTACAGACTGCAAAGACACCATTACTAAGAAGACTAAAGAACATCAAGAATGCCAAAGTATAAGAGGGCTCATGGACAAAATTATGGGCCGAGATAAAAGAGTGGAATTACGTCAACAATAAGCCTACCCCAGCTGCACAAAAGATACAACATAGTACCATTGTAAATTATGTCAATGCGCCACTCATGGCCAGTTTCAGAGGCACAAAAGAAACAGTGATAAATTTTATCATAAGCCGGTACCACAACGGTCGATTTTATTTCGATCAACCAGTCGACATCTCTGGGGAAGTTATTTACAAACCGATAGGTCTATCAAACAAAGGAGACCCAGTACCAGTCGGTATAAAATAAGTACTGGTCGAAGAATTAATAGGGTGAGCATCAGGAAAAAACTCGAAAGGGTTGATGAGTAGCCACATAACAGCTCGAAGACCATAGATTGTGGCCAAGATCATAGCCATAACACTCACAATGGCAGGTCGTGGAAGCGACCTCAAACTGGATATGTTGGAGGCAGTAGACACCATTGCAACCAACGAAAAGGTATACAGATGGGCTGAGTATGTCGTCGACATGATAAAAAACATCTGTGAAAAATGCCAAGAGACGATAGGAATTATCAGGTTCCCGTCCCTTATCTTATGGATAGTAATGTACTCTTTGTGCCTTGTCGGGGATAGGCAATTTCAAGAATCGACAAGATTTCATATGTGGAGGTTCAAACCATTCTCCTAGAATGGAACAATAAAGGAACTTGCAAATGGGAAAGTGTTGTTGGAAAACTGGCTCTAGCAGCTAAAAGTCTGCACAACCAGATGGAGGGTGCCTCAAAACATCCAAAGAAGTCTGCCTAAAAAGGCCCACATTCAACTAGAACTCAACCATACTGTAGTGTGGTACATGCAGGGTGCTAAAATAAATGCAAAACCCCTCGACTACTACCCAGTAGTCGAAGAGATCTTTCGGGAGATATCTCGACAGAAACGAACAAAAGTACCAATCCCAGCAAAAGCAAAGGAAACAGACTTCTCGATAGAGTAACCACTGACCGACCAGGAGAAGGAGGAGGATTATGAGCTTAACCTATACATCAGTACCTTTGTGTCGGAGGAGACACCGGTCGAAGTCCCTGGCCGACTACAAATCATAATCAAGCCTCCAACGACACAAAGAGAAGAGACACATGCAGAACAGTAGGTAACCAATCCGGCCGAGGAAAATCCCATCCCGACTCAAGAGCCAAGGGGAGAGATAGAAACTGAAAATCCAGAGTATGCTGTCACCAAAGAAAACATAACCAAATTGTCAAAGGAGATAGAATCCTCAAGAAAAAGGAAGAAAACACAACAACAACAATAAGGGAAATGTAAGCAGAAGATTATCATTCTAGAATCTTCAGAAGATGAGGAGGAACTGGCAGCTATGGCCCTCAACATAATAGAAGATGCCGCAGCAAACAAAGTGCCGGTGGAAACCCAATTTCAGAAATTTGTCGATGCAGGGACATAGCCAGGTTGACCAAAGAAGGCAAATATCACACACACTTTGACACTCAAAAATGTTGTAGATCTCATGTCTACACCTCCACCTCCGTCTCTGACAAAAATAACAGAAGAAATAATACTAGAACAGCTTTCAGTAAGCCCACTCGACTTATGCAAAAATGCTATGTCAGAGGCTGTGAAGGAAAAATACAACCATGACAGAAATCTCTAGGCATACATTGAAAAACTGCCTGAAATATTCGCCACAGTGCAAAAACTCTCTACCAAATCCCCTTTGTTTGAAGCTGGTGGATCCAGACAACCTGGAAAAGTACTCCAGAGGCTAAAGAATTTTCCAACTATGAATTCGACCTTTAAGAGAAACCCTAAAAAAGAAGCTGAAGTCATCGCACGTTGGACCACATCTATCACTCCGACCGACCTCGAACCCCACCCACTAGCTTCTAAATCGGACAGAGGTGAAGAAGAAGAAAATATGGAGGACATAAATCAAGAAATCGACCAACTATTCTCTGAACTGGATTCACCCCCTCAGATCCATAATCCATCACCCATCCATACTTCCACCAATCCAATCAAACGCGACCATTTACCAACACCATCACCACCACCCCCCGACTCAGAACTTCTAATTCAACCAGCTGCACCAGAACCACCTCCACCGCAACCATCAGCACCAACCACATCTGGACCCTCTGTATCCAACCAACCAAAGGCACAACTAGATGCAGCAGTCATCCAACCGAGTCAAATAGAAATACCATCAATCACTGTTGCCCACCAAACAAACAATCCGGATTTGACTCTTGCAGGTACACAGGCACCGAAACAAGAAGAAACATAGAAGCACAAGAAGAAGAAGGAGAAAAAGAAGAAGGACCATCATGGACAAAAAACAATGGTCCACATCAGTCAACCTGGGTCAACCACTGTGGTCAATGCAACCAAGTTAAGGGATAAAGAGCTAGGACAACTCCTTGAAACACTGGCAATTGAAGCAAAGACAAGGAGCCAGCAAAGACATAAGGAGCTCGACAGTAATGAAAAAGAACAAGTCGAGTTTCTCAACAAATGCAGAAACCTTGTACAATCGGTAATACTAGGAATAGCAGAGGTCGACAAAGACAAACCACTAGAAATAGCTTATCAGCTGTTTGAGAGCGTGGTGTCGACGCTGCAAGCACAAATTCAGGACACAAAAGAGGAGCAGAAAGAAGAAACCATTCGACTATTGATGGAGCATCACACGACCTTTTCAGAAGCATACAAGATGTTGCAAGATCACATGGATGAGTTTGTCATTACAGAAGAAGTACTGTGAGACTGGCCTGCTTACTATGGGAAAGTCTATCAGGAAACCAGGCAGACCCGACAGGAGATCCAAGTACTCGAGAAAAGGAAAAGCACTGATACAGCACTCAAAAGCACAATTGAAGATCAAATAGTGCTGGAAACATCCAAACTACAGAAGCTCGAATGAGAATCACATCAATGGGTACAACAAGCCATTCCAAACCTAGAAAAAGTAGACATCATCTGCCCACAGACGAGACGACTTCTAGAGACACAAGAGGAAAAGGACCAGTTTATGGGTCACGACATGGAGAAAATAGCAGAACTTCCCATTCAAGAGAAAATCTCGCTATTATCAATCTTGACCACACTAACCATCGACATACAAAAAATATTACAGAGTTGGTCAGATTTTCAATATCAGATGTTAGTGACAGCTAAAGCAATTGTCGAAGTCTTCGTATAGAAAAGGCCAACCATCAGACTTCACGGCCCATGAAGATCAAGTAGAAGAATAACTACTTAGACAGACAAAGCAATTTTGGTACCTCCCTGTTTCTTCAGGAGGAAGAAACTTTTTGTTCGTGGGGGAGATGTTAGACGAGCAAGTCGGTATGCCAACTTGGACGATAGCTGACTTAGTCAATTAGCCGACTAAGTCGATCAGGCGACTAAGTCGATCAGGCGACTAATGAGATATTAGGTCGGCCACCTAAGGTCGTGTCAGCTGAGTGAACCAACAGGTAGTTATTTGTAACTATTTGTAAATCATATATATTAGGTTGTTGAGCTAGATGAGAATGCGGTTCAGTTCTCTGTATTGTATGAACCCTCTCATGTTAATATAATCTATTCTTCTATCCACTTGTTCTTATCTCTTGTCTCTGTTATGTATGTATGTTTTAGTATGTATTATTGGTAACCTTATGTGATCTATGAGATTACAACATTGCGCTTTGTTTACACTAGAGAGTTTCTAACAGAGGTTTTCTCACCTTGTTAAATTTGTAGGTATTCCTTCAGTCTGCTTAAATGTTTTGAACCATTCATTGTGGTAGAAATTTTTTTTCCTCATATTTGACCTTACAAATAGGTTATGTTACTGTATTTAAATTTCCACAATTCTATTCAACTCATGGTATATAGATATATGTCTAAAGAGGTGTTTTAAATGTCAATACAATTATAGGTATCAGTTTTAGGCTAAATGAAGATGTTCCTTATGAGATGGTGAAACACCCTTTCTCTATTTTAATTGACTGTGACTCCTTATGTGTTGCAAAAGGAAAGTGAATTACATTGGTTATGTGGCTTCATAATGTTATAATACTCATGCTATATCAATAAAATGATAGGTATCATTTTTTAGGCTAAATGAAAATGTTGCTTATGAGATGGTGAAACACCCTTGCTCTGTTTTAAATGATTGTGACTCCTGATCTGTTGAAAAAGGATTGTGACTCATATTGGTTATGTAGCTTCATAATGGTGTAAAACTCATGCTATTCAATAAAATAATAGGTATCAGTTTTTATGATGCACTTGGTTTAGGTAAGGAACTCAGCCTAAAGATGCAATCCCACTATAGCAGTGGCTGCTTCCGCCTTCCACATTCCACTTTTCATAATGTGGAATGCAGCGAGGCAGTTTTTCATCTCATCTAGGAAATCTATTCCTAGCTTCCGGCTTCCACCTATGCAAATTCCAGAATTTTCATTTTCTGCCAATAAAACTTTCTTGCCAATGCGGAAGTCGAAAGTTACATGTTCGCAATTAACTTTCTGTGCTATTCAACTTCCGCTTTCCGCCATGCGGAATGCGGAAGCCAGACAAGTTTATGTCTTTTTTTTTATTTTTCTCATTTTTTCGACTTCTCATTTCTGCACTGCAAAATGCAGAAATAGGAACTTCGATGTTTTTCTTCGTAGACTTTGTTTCTTCCTCTTTACGCTTTTCGAAGTATGAAATGCAGAATGCAGAACTTCGATACATTTTTAGTTCAAATATAAGAAACTTTGTCCATGATAATTTGACGAAATTAAATTTTCAAAAATATAAAACTTTTGAAATTAACATTTAGGAAATTTACATTTAGGAAATCTATTCCCGACTTCTGCCTATGCGGATTCCACAATTTTCATTTATTTCTTGCCAACTTCCACTTTGCGCTATGCAGAATGTGGAAATACAAACTTACATGTTTGCAATTAACTTTCTGTGATTTCTGACCTCCACCCTCTGTTGTTTGGAATGCAGAATCCGGGAAAGTCTTTGTCATTTTCCTTAACTTTCTCATTTTTTCGACTTTCGGTTTCCCCACTGTAGAATGTGAAAACCGGACCTTTGATGTTTTTCTTCACAATTTTGTTTTCTTCCATTTTCCGCAGTATGAAATGCGGAATACTGAACTTCAATACGTTTTTAGTTTAAATAAATTTGTTTCTGACTTCCGCTTTCTGTTGTGCGGAATGCGCAAGCCGAAAATCACAAATTAAAATGTAACATGTAACATATAAAATAAATGTTTATTTTTAATTTTTCATTTTTTCGACCTCCAGAATGCGGAAATAGGAACTTTGATTTTTTTCTTCGCAACAATTATTTCTTCCGCTCTCCTCTTTTCAAAGTATGGATTGCGTAATACGGAACTTCGATACGTTTTTAATTCAAATATAAGAAACTTTTCCCGCGATAATTTGACAAAATTAAATTTTCAACAATATAAAACTTTTGAAATTAACATTTAGGAAATTTACATTTAGGAAATCTATTCCCGACTTCCACCTTCCACCTATGTGGATTCCGCAATTTTCATTTCTTTCTTGCTGGTGGAAATAGGAAGTTACATGTTCGAAATTAACTTTTCATGATTTTCAACCTCCACTTTTCGTCGTTCGAAATGCGGAAGCTAGGAAAGTATTTGTCGCTTTTTTTAATTTTCTCATTTTTTCGACTTCCGATTTTGTCACCGCGGAATGCGGAAATCGGAGCTTTGATATTTTCTTTGCAATTTTTTTTCTTCCACTTTCTGAAGTACAAAATGTGGAATACAAAACTTCAATACATTTTTAGTTCAAATAAATTTCTTTCCGGCTTCCACTTTCCACTGTGTGTAATGCAAAAGCCGGAAACCCCAAACTAAAATGTAACATATAACATATAACATATAAATAAACGTATTTTTTTATTTTTCATTTTTCCGACTTTATGTTAAAAATTTTGAAATTAACATTTAGAAAATCTATTCCCGACTTTTGCCTTCCGTCTATGTGGATTCCATAATTTTCATTTCTTTCTTGCCGACTTCCGCTTTCCGCTGTGCGAAATGCCAAAATCGAAAGTTACATGTTCGCAATTAAGTTTATGTGCTGCGAAATGCAAATCATGAGTCATTGTTAAATATCAAGGTACTGATTTTTCATTATAAAAAGATTAGACATGAGTGCTTTATATACAATGAGAATGTTGGACAAGCTAAAAAAACCAAAATACCTCAATCATCAATATTTTCATAATACAAGCAAGGTAGCAAACAAGAGATGAAATGACAAAATGTGAAATTTCTCATTCCTTCATATTCCAAACTCTAAAGCACCAGTTACAAGTCAAAATGTTGGATAAGCCCCAACAATGTAGCAACATTAAATTATTTCTTTAGGTGCAGATAGCTTTTGCATCTTTTCTCATACCTGCAATTGGTTGTAGTCCACTTAGTTGTTTCTCTAGATTGCAATTGGCATGTTATCATTCACCAATCCCACGTCACTCCATAAACTATAGCCCCTGCATCGGCAGTAGGACTCCAAACTTATCTTCCCATGTCCCCCCACTCCATCCTTTAATATCACCATGTTGGGAATTATTTCTTCGGTAGCCATGAGAGGAGAAATAATGACGCTCACGGGTCAAGTTTTTATGCACATTTAAAACCATAAATGAGGTCCAAATGATATGTGCCTTAGTAGGAGGCCCTATTTATTGACTAAGTCTTGCGAAATTTTATTATGAGTTCATGATTCTCATGATGTAGTATATCTATATATTTGGATTAATGTGATTTGTGTATAATTCCCTTATCTCTTGGAGGATGCAAAAGGTCGCTTTAACGTACTAAAATATATTAAGGTCGTCATAATGCCACCCCTTTCTGCTATAACATCATCATATTAATTGCAGAAGTGACCATCAGCCTCACTTGTTATCAAACTCAAGTTATCTCATGGTGTATGGACTTAAAGCCTATACTAATCTTCTGTTGCTTAATCATTATAGCAATCATCACTATCACACATTAAAAACAACAAATATTTGCTACTCTAGGATGTGATCTATGTCGTCCATTTTTAGTTATCTTAAAACTTTATTTCCAATAGCATCGTCAGATATATAAATGTTGTTCTTCATAAATTTATATATAATGATAGTTCAGCGGTGATATTCTTAAATGAAATAATCCAAAGTGATATCATAATATTACAAAATTCATATAGTGAAAATGTTATGTTTATGCTATTTCTTTACAGCATTAGCGATCAGCTTATTGATTAAGTTTCTTTTTCTCGGCTCTTGCTGATACCGTCTTTCCTGTTATCATTCCTCGTCATAAGAAATCCCACTTTGTTTCTTCCCCTTAAGGGAATGGCAAGCCAAATACTATGAGTTTTCCCCTCCATTTCCAGAAAATGAATGTGGAAAAGAGCAAACATTATAAGTGGGAGATTCATGAGTCAGTGCAATCCAACATCTAGAATGCAGAGAGAGAGGCAGAGTTGGAAGGAATTTGCTTGCCAGCTGAGGAGATAAAAAATTAATTTAAGGATTTACTCCCTGATCCTGGCATGTCTAGAGGAAGGATCTCTCTGTATCAGAAATCCTTGAAGCTGCAATGGTCAAAGAAGTTTATCCTAGGAAAAACTTTAGTGGAAAAAGACGAGCACCATGACAATTTTCTTCTTTAGCAGGACAAAATCATTCTCATCCTGCATAGGATTTTGGACAATCAGGCTGAGTTCGCCAGGAGACTGGGCATCAAGCTCGATCCTCATGAACAATTGTTTGATTGACCATGTTATTCTTTCGGTCTTTGTTCTACTCTTTGTTTGTTTTAAAAACTACTACTGTTAATGGTTAATTTTTATGTTTTCATGGAATAATATTTTTTGAGACTTATGAAGAACTACCAATCATTCTGGTTGAGCCTTATTTCCTTTTAAGGGAGACTTCCAGTCTGATCCACAAGCCCGTTTTCCCAAAAACGTGAGGGCTTTGTTTTTTGTGTAAATGTCTGTTTTTTGGCTATCGATGGAAATAGAGAGAGTTATAATGTTTTTTGGATTTTATTTATTGATTGACTTTGCAAATGATGACGATTGGAGTTGGAGTTTGTCATGTTCCACTGCTTCCAATTGATTCAAATTCAGATAACTCTAAATCCTTACATCATTTATATCCATATGAATTAAAAAAATAAAATCCCAAATCATGAGGTACATATATCATCAATCGATAGTTTGGAGCCTGTCCATGATGATGAAGAATGTAGTTGGTCTCTGGATTAAAGGTTTCAGTCCTAAATTTTGTTTTAACATCTTTCTCTAATACATTACATACTTTTTCAATAGGAAATATGCCAATATGCCAATTGACATGAATGAATGGATTAGAATCAGGCAAGTCGGTAATTTTTTTTAAATCTTTTTTAGTATAGTTGTAATTTTTCATTTAAAATTTTTTTGCCTAAACAATTTTAACACTTTCACAATTTCCATAAATAAGTTTAAGAATTTTTTAAAGAACTGTTTTAAATTTGTTTAATTGAGTGTAGGACACCACTCTTTATACTATATATACTTCTAGATATAATAAGGATGGTTAGAATCAGTAAGATATAATCTCCTTCCATGCATATCAAGCACATTATAATAAAAATAAAAAATGGACATCATTATGAAAACTTGAAATCTAATGGGTGGGGAGACTACTGTTTCTAAATGTATAACAAGAATAGTAGTAAAAATACAAACAAAACTCCATGAAACTGGGAAAACTCATTTTCCAATTAAATAAAGTTCTCAAAGTATCAATTTTTTATACGTTTTGATACAAACAAATTATGGAAGTCAGAAGAGATATTATTTAAACCAAAAACATATCAAATTTCTACATCTCGTTCTATTACAAACTTGTAATTTCTGATTTTTGTGTTCTACACTGCAGAAAGCGAAAATCTCACATGATTTTGGGTTGAATGTCCATCTTCTGAAGTTCGAAACCCGCAAATCAGAAATTACGAAATTTTGGACCTTATAACTCCCGCATTCTATTTTTCGACTCGATCTCATCCATCCAAATTTCACAATTTCCATAAATAAGTTTAAGACTTTTTTAAATAATTGTGTTTAAATTTGTTTAATTTAGTGTAGGACACCACTCTTTATACTATATATAGTTCTGGATATAATAAGGGTGGTTAGAATCAGTAAGATATAATCTCCTTCGAAGTGTATTGAACACATAATAATAAAAATAAAAAATGGACATCATTATGAAAACTCGAAATCTAATGGGTGGGGAGACTACTATTTCTAAATGTCTAACAATAATAGTAGTAAAAAGACAAACAAAACTCCATGAAACTGGGAAAACTCATTTTCCAATTAAATAATGTTATCAAAGTATCTATTTTTTATACGATTTGATACCAACAAATTACGAAAGTCAGGAAGAAATTTAATTAGGCCAAAAACATATCGAAATTCTGCATCCTATTTTCCGCACTACGGAAAATGGAAATCGGATTCAAACAAAAATTGCCAAAATAAAAATAAAAATTTTGATTTTCGAAATGGGGAAATAATAAATATTAAATATGAGACAACAAATTTTCCTATTTCCACATTCCGTTGTGCGGAAAGCGGAGGTCGAAAAAAATCAAGTTTTATTATGAACTTGTAATTTCTGATTTTCGTGTTTCGCACTGTGAAAAGCGGAAATCTCACATCATTTTGGGTCAAATGTCTGTTTTCCAAAGTTTAGAACCCGCAAATTGGAAATTACAGAATTTTGGACCTTATAACTCCCATATTCTATTTTTCTGCCTCGATCTCATCCATCCAACTTTCACAATTTCCATAAATAAGTTTAAGAATTTTCTAAAGAATTGTGTTTACATTTGTTTAATTTAGTGTAGGACACCATTATTTATACTATATATAGTTCTTGATATAATAAGGGTGGTTAGAATGAGTAAGATATAATCTCCTTCCAAGCGTATCAAACACATAATAATAAAAATAAAAAATGGACATCATTATGAAAACTCGAAATCTAATGGGTGGGCGGACTAATATTTCTAAATGTATAACAAGAATAGTAGTAAAAATATAAACAAAACTCCATGAAACTAGGAAAACTCATTTTCCAATTAAATAAATTTCCCAGATTATCTATTTTTTATACAATTTGATACAAAAAAATTACACAAGTCGAAAAGAAATTTATTTAGACCAAAAAAATATTGAAGTTCTGAATCTCGTTTTCCGCACTACAGAAAACAGAAATTCGATTCAAACAAAAATTGTCAAAATTAAAATTAAAATTCCGATTTCCGCATTCTACACTATGAAAAGAGAAAATGGGGAAATAATAAATATTAAATATGAGACAACAAGTTTTTCGATTTCCGCATTCCATTGTGCGGAAAGCGGAGGTCGAAAAAAAAATTACGAACTTGTAATTTTCTATTTTCGTATTCTGCACCACGAAAAGCATAAGTCTCACATGATTTTGGGTCGAATGTCCATCTTCCGAAGTTCGGAACCCGCATATCAAAAATGACGAAATTTTGGACCTTATAACTCCCGCATTCTATTTTTCCACCTTGATCTCATTCGTCCATGGATACTAGATCTATGGCTCAGATCGGTTTGGCCATTTAGTTTTGACCTTTTAATTTGTTCCCAATTTGTAACGGTTCTTCCTTCTTCTTTCCACAATTTCTCCTTCTTCCTTCCGCCTTCCGTTTTTTTCTTTCGGAACTTGGAAATTGGAAACATATCGATCGACGGAGTTCTTCAACCTTGGTTCCTCCTTTCTCCTTCCGCATTCAGAACTCGGAATTCAAAACTCAGAAATAAGAAAACTTAACTTTTGACCTTAGCCTACTATGCACTTTTGAATTCCACTTTCCGACCTCGAGCTTCGAAAATCAAAAGTTACTTTGCCTTAGAATTTTTATGTACTTCCTTGAAAAAGAACTGATTCCTAACTAACTGTTTAAGGACACTTAAACACGATGACTAATTATTTCAAGATAGGACTATTACAGGATATAACAGATAAAATAAAACAACCATTTAATGTGAAAACATGCAAATCAGGATCACTTCTTTCAACTTACTTTAGACCAAATTAACAAATAAAATTACAAAGAACAATATCCAAAGCATTATAGATACACAATAAGTCCAAGAAACCATATTAATTAACAAATCAATATTAGAGATCCATAACCAATTACAAGCAGTATTAATGATCATGTATATCAAATAAAAACATTTACTGGATACACATTCCACATGTCAATTCAGTACAGAAAAATCAGTAGATGAAATAACACATTTATAGTAAACCACAAATAATAAGTAAGCTAGATAAATTAGGAGATACATTGAAATTCATTCAAAACATTCAATGAACAACCCTAAAACATAATATGAAATGACTGTAATTTTATTAATCTATAGAAATTTACAAAGTGCTAAAACCACAAAATTTCCTGTTATGATAGAGGCAGAAACAATTCTGCCTTCTTCATTCTTCCTTTTACTTTTTTCCTATGAAACCTGGAAGTTGGAAACATATCGATCGACGAAGTTCTTCAACCATGGTTTCACCTTTTGCCTTCAAAATTTGGCAGTTGGAAGTTGGAAATCAGAAAACTTAACTTCCGACCTTAGCCTGCTCTGCACTTCCGACTTCTGCTTTCCAACCTCGGACTCTGCAAATCAGAAGTTACTTTGCCTTAGAATTTTTCTATACTTCCTTGAAAAAGAACTGATTCCTTACTAATTGTTTAAGGACACTTACACACAATGATCAATGATTTCAACATAGAACTATTGCATGATATAACAGATAAAGGAAAACAGCCATTTAATGTGAAAACATGCAAATGAAGATCACTTCTTTCAACTTACTTTAGACCAACTTAACAAATAAAATTACAAAGAACAATATACAAAGCATTATAGATACACAATAAGTCCAAGAAACCATATTAATTAACAAATCAATATAAAAGATCCATAACCAATTACAAGAAGTATTAATGATCATGTATATCAAAATACAAACATCTGCTGGATACATATTCCACATGTCAGTTCAGTACAGAAAAATCAGTATGTGAAATAACACATTTTTAGTAAACCATCAATAATCAGTAATCCAAATGAATTAGGAGATACACTGAAATTCATTAAAACATTCAACGAAGAACCATGAAACATAATATGAAATGATTGTAATTTTATTAATCTGCAAAAATTTACAAAGTGCTAAAACCACAAACTTTCCTATTATAATCTCAGTAGTTCTTTCTCCTATGTAGCTCTCAAAGACAAATTCCTCCCTTTAAATAATATTACAACTTTTCCAAGAAAATAAAATTCCCAAGATGTGGGATTACAAAATCAAACAGTTTCAATGATTTCCAAGGACGGAAAGCTACTTGGCATGTAGGTTCATGAGCTCATTAATCTCCTGGAAATGTGCATGTCTTAGGTGGATTTATTATTTATAGACTGGTTAGGCAATCTCTCAGGTACACCTGTATCAGAGCCATCGAAGCATAAGGCTTCTCAATCCATCTCTAAATATCCTGCATGGTGAGTTGATTTATCTACTAGATATGCTCCTTAGCTACATCGAATTGTCATTCAACCTGTTTCAGATGGATTTTCGGTGAAGACGCCTGAGCAATAGAATCTAAGAGAGGAAATTCCAAGTAATCAAGCAAAAACTTAGAAGTTTTCCACCTACATTTGCAAGCGAACTGTCCTTCTCTAATTATAGCTTCCACTGAGTCACAGATATTGTCCCATGTCTCTATTGTAACCTGAGTCGTTTTGGCTTGCAGGTTGTCCAAAATTGGCATATCATTTGGTCTATCTGAAATATGCATTTGCCAATCTATTACCTGTTCAAAATCCCTAGATGTTGCTTTTCTTTGATCATGGTGGGTTTCCAAATTTGTCCGAGTTTTCAATTGAGAATTGATTCTCTCAAGATCATTCTTAAACTCTTCTCCCTTTTGTAGGGTGTCTTCCATCGAGGTAGCTTATGGGATTGAAGGAACTTCAAGGACACCTTTACCTTTATCCTTAGGCTGAGTAGCTAGAGTAGTAGCAAAAATTGCTGCTTGCTCTTTTGCTTCCTTCTCTATGTTTTGTTTCTCAATATTCTACTCTATCTTTAGTTTAGTTTCCCTGTAATGAAGAGTGCGATCCTTGGTTTCCTTTTGGTATTTGTAAAGCTAAGACTTAACCTTTGGATCCTCGATCTTTCTCATTGTCTGCTGAATCCATAGCTTCTCTAAATATAGAATCATCAGGGTCATTTTCATGAACATAGTGAGACCTAACATGCTCATGTGCAAAGAGGTCTTTCGAATAATATTTGGGTCATGCATCCTCTTGGGTGCCTCTCCTAAATGCATAACAATAATTTATTTACCCACCATGGCTGCAAGGGGAGAATTCTGAAGTACAAGAGAGTCCAAAGACAAGGGAAATTTGGGCCACGCCTTTTTCTTGTATTTTGTCAATTTGGGAAAAACCCCATCGATAACATTCTAAAAGGAAAATTCCTGTAGCACCATACGATCATGAACTATTATGGGTAGCAAATGCACATATTTATTTCCCCAAATCCTCATATAAGATAAATATTCTCCTACATACCAATCACTATGTACTGATATTAATTCCCTAGCTCTTTTGGAAAATGTCGGAGCGCCAGCCTTGAAAATTTTGTGATACATCGAACCGAGAAACATGTTGCAAATCTCATAGACTCGAGGAATGAAATTGTCCTACCAAATATCAAAACAATATATGTGTACACGGGGACAATTCTTGTCCTATTTCCAATTCAAGGTCGGGAAAGGAGAAGTTGAATAGAATTCATCCATCACAAACCCTGACATCTAAAATGTCAGCTTTCGGTTGGCTGTGGTCTTCTAATATTTTTCAGTTTCATCTTTCAAATTGAAAGACGAAACCAGTGCCCAGTTGAAAGAATCACCTATAAGAAAAACGGGGTGTGCCACAGGAACCCACTTTGCTTGGAACATGTTACAACTCGCTGACCCGTATAAGCGACAAAACATAGCTGCCAGTAAAGAAAATGGTTCCCTAAACCAGGAAATTGGGTAGGCATTAGTTGGTGTAGAGCCAAACAATTCTATGTTATCCATCCAAGATTTTACCACTTCTTCATAGTTGTACCGAGAAATAGCTTCATCGAGAAATTTCAATGTCAAAAGCTGTCTCAGAGGTCCAAGTGCATAAGCCCTAACAAATACATCAGAATGGAATGACGAAATGGGGCTATTAACATTGTCGTTAAAAGAACGTTCCTTAGGGATCGCATGATCTAATGCCCACTTGACGGGATCTATATAGGGCATGAAAGAAGGTCTAGCAGCGATGTAGTGGAGCTGAGAACTACGAATTATTTCACAAGCAGGAAATTCATGGGTGACAAAGGAAAATTTTGCATTGTCAAAAAGGGAGTAGATTCTGGACTAGTCCAAATGTATGGTATCAGACGTCCACTAGTATCAATAAACACACCACCATTGGGGTCTTTGTTATTTTGCTCCCGAAGAGCTGTTTTTGACCTGGTGTTCCTGGAGGTTGTGAACACCATCTTTGATTGGAATTTCGTAAACGTGTTTAAATCAGTGACACGAGTTGAAATTAGCAGAAAAACGGTCAAGTGGAAATTACTTACTGGTAAACCTACTCAAAAACCATAGTAAATTTACTTACTAATCTGGAGAAAGGAGAATATTCCATAGTAAAAACTTCAAGCGCAACAAGAAATCACAGACAAAATGGTAAAAAATAATCGTAACTTTGAACATATTTAAAAACCAAAATTAAATGAACAAAATGATCTAGACTGTAGATGTAAGATAGATGGATGGTAGAGACCAACACGCTAGAAATAGAATGACTAAGTGATAAAATACAAAAAAAGTAGTTTCTGATTTCGGCGTTCCGAACTTCGGAAGTTGGAAATGGGGAAGTAAAGATTCACTGCACAAACATGTGATTGTTCTAGTTTCCAAACTCGGAACGGGAAAGGGCGGAAATAAAAAAACTAACAAATGCTAAGTGTAAAAAGTGAGCTTGCTGACTTCCTTGATCCAAAAATTGGAAGTCGAAAATAGGGAATATAATAAAAACCTTTGGATACAAACCTCATGGATTTGTGTGAACCAATCTAAGTAACTGTTACTATAATTCTATTTTTTTTTTAAATTATTTTTATTATTATTTAAAAGAGAGAGAGAGAGTGGGGGAAAAACAGGGAGAGAGAAGGGCAAAGAGAGAAACGACTAGGGGAGAGAAAGAGAGACAGAGGGAGAAACATATCGAGCGAGGAATCGGGGAGGAGAGAGGCAATGGGAGAACTCTATTGATGTATTTATTCATGAATACATTGACAAAGGAAACCAAGGTGGTAGAAATAGAACGAGTAAGTGATAATATACAAAACATCATGTATTTCCAAATTTTGCATTTCGAACTTCAGAAGTCGAAAATTGAGAAGTAAAGATTTGATGCACAAACATGTGATTGTTCCAGTTTTCGAACTCGAAAGGAGAAAGGGAGAAAATTAGAAAACTGACAAATCATAAGTGTAAAAAGTGATCTTGTCGACTTCCACAATCCGAAAGATAGAGTAAGTGTAAAAAGTGATCTTGGATTCGTGTGAAGCGATCTAGGTAAATGTACTATAATTCTATGTTTTTTTTAAGGTATTTTTATTTTTATTTAAAAACAAAGAAAGAGAGTGAGGGAAAAATAGGAGAGAGAGATAAGGGCGGTGAGAGAAACTAACAAGGGAGAGAGAGAGAGAGAGACAAGGAGGAAGATATGGAGAAAGGAAGCGAGGACTAGAGAGGCAAGGGGAGAGAGATACGTTGATCCTTTGTTGATGTAATTAGTCATGAATTTCTTCAGGTAAAACCTTAGTTGTAAATCAAGTCAATAGTACCCACAAAAGTATTATTAAAATGTAATTTTCAGTCTCCCAAGGCAAGTCAGAAAGATTTAGTTACGGAAAGACTCAATATTTTTACCCTCTCTAGACTGTAGTATTAATTTCTCACAGTGGTCTAGGAACTGAAAACACAATCTCACAAAGAATTCAGACAAATATGCATAATATTGGCAAAATGGTGCTGCAATGGAAGTAACAGCTCTATATAATCAAATGAAAGAATGATGACACAATACAATGATCATGCCAGATGCATGAATGCCAAGACAATTTGAATTCCCAAGGAGGTCATTCAAATTGAATGAGTGAGTCTAGCATAACTGAATGTAAGCCATAGTAAACACTCAAGTTAATCACTGATCAAAACCCTAATTGACTCAACTGAGTCCTTAGAACTGAAGTCGGAGTGCAATAAATGACTGATTCTAACTGAAAGTAGCTCAAACACATGTCACTGCAAGCCAACCAACAAGTGGTAGTGCATCAATGACTCCAATGAACCCCGATGAGGTTAACTGAAGTGTAACTGACCATCAGAAGTGGTTGGAGGCACCCCTGTTGAATCCAGTTCATTAAATATTAATAAATAATCAATTTAAAGAAAGGAGGCACCTTCATTGCTTTGTTTAACTGATTCTAACCATTAGTTATCAATTAAGTGCATTTATGACACTCAGATCATCCCCGAAGTGCTCCAGTTAGCCTCCTCGAATGAAGGAGAAGGCTTAGTTGGCCTCCTTGACTGAAGGCAAGCATGAGTATGCTCATGCTGATGTCATACAGTGCTCCTCTAATGTCAATTAAGTCAATAAAACTTACGATAGTGGTTTAACTAGGCCAAATTGACCAAAATGAGTGTGTATGGTGGTAAATGTCTCCAACACCCCCCCTTAAGATATACTTAGGAGAAGTAGAAAACATAAAGTGCATAAGAATGTTAGGTCCCCAGCAAAAAAGGCCATAGGTCACCCTCTACAATACTGAAACTCAAACAATGCTCAAAAAAAACTAAGTGAGGAAAAGAGGGAAAACCCAGTGGGAAAAATCCTCCCTCAAGCTGAACACTGAAAGTAGTTGGATCACCCTGATGAACTCACCCCCAATAGTGAATGGAGGTAAGTGAACTTCTTTTCTGAAAATCTCTTGGTGAATATTTCTGCAAATTACTCATCAGTCGGGCAGTATTGTAGAATGATGGTCCTATCATGCACTAGCTTCCTGATATAGTGCATGTGTATCTCTACATGCTTGGTCCTCTTCCTGGTAATTGGATATGTAGATATATTAATATCAATTTTATTGTCACAAAAGAGGATAGTGGACAAAGTACTACTAAGATCAAACTCTGAAAGAATGCCTTGCAACCAAACAGCTTGGATGCAAGCATTCACCGCTCCTTGATACTCGGCCTCTGCTAAAGACAATGCTATGGCGGCCTGATTTTTGCTAGACCACAAAATGGGGCCACCACCAAACATGAAGACATATCCGGAAGTTGACTTCTGATCAATAGAATCACTCACCCAATCGGAATCTGTGTATTCAACCCGCTCTAGCTCATAGTCTGCAGCATAGTGAATGTCGTAGGTCCCGGTTCCCTGAATGTACTGGAGGATCCTCTTGGCTTCCTTCCAATGAATATAATGGGGCTGCTGCATGTATATTGATACAACATTCATGCCATAATAGATATCAGGTTGAGAATGATTCAAGTACAACAAGCTACCAATCAGCTGTCGATAAATAGTGCAGTCCATGGGAGGTGTGCTCTTTCCTTCTTCAAGGATGATCCCTGAAAGGAAAGGGAATGGAGTAGCTATACGTTCAGCCATGTTAAACTTGAATAATAGGTCTGATATGTATTTGGACTAAGTGACCATTATCCCATCAGAATTTTGCTCAATTTCGAGCCCCAAAAATTGTTTTAAGAGCCCCAAATTGCTCATTTCAAATGCATTGTGGAGAGCAATTTTGATGACTGAAATAGAAGCAACTGTGCTACCTGTGATCAGTAAGTCATCAACATATAAAACAAAAATAATAAAATGACCATCAGACTGCTGTATATACACATTTGGATCTAATCTACACCTTTGGAAGTTTTGCGAGAGAAGGAAGGCATCCATCTTGGAATACCACTCTCTTGGGGCTTGTTTTAACCCGTATAGTGACTTATTTAGCTTGCAAACCAAAGATGGATAAAAAATGTAGCCCTCGGGATGCTTCATGTATATCTCCTCATGAATATCTCCATGCAGAAAGGCTGACTTAACATCCATATGATGCACTTCCCAGTGCTTAGATGCTGAAATTGCCAAAACTAGGCGGATGGAGCCCATTTTTGAAACCAGTGCAAAAGTCTCATGGTAGTCCACACCTTGGAACTGGGAGAAACATTTTGCCACCAGAATTGCCTTATATTTTCAGGTTCTTCCATCTGCAGCAACTTTAGTCTGAAACACCCAATTGCATTGAATCAATTTCCTTCCTGGAGGAAGAGAAACTAGTTCCCAAGGAGTGTTTTTCTGAAGAGAATTCATCTCTTTATCCATGGCAACTTTCCATCTCGGATCCTTCCGAGCATGGTAGTAATAATTAGGTTCTAAAATCATCATCAAATAACAATATTTGGAGATCAAATAATTAGTACAAGAGAGCGCAATACCTTCTCTTTGGAAATCAGACCGGTTTCTCCTTGGATCATCCGGATTTCCAATGTTATCTCTTGCGGAGGAGAGTGTCTGTCGGGCCCAAGTTGGGAGATGATTTTGTACTTCAGGTTCTGATTCAGAATCTGATATTTGTTTTACACTAATATCAAAAATTATAGGATCCAAATTAGGGTCATCACCCCCAATTTCATCATCCAAATATTCAGTAGAATAGGAAGGAAATTTAGCAGTTTTCTCCTTCACTAGCTCCACCTCCTGAAGCGGCTTATCGAAATTGACACTCCTTTCGATGATGATTTGTTTTGTTCTAATATATAGCAGCTTGAAACCTTTTGATTCATCAGGATATACCCAATAAACAAACATTCTATTCTTTGTGATTGCAAATCCCTCCTTTTATCAAGTGGAATTCAGGCCCATGCAGTGGACACAAACACCCGCAGATTCGACACATCCGGCTTGTGTCTGAAGTATGCTTCGAAAGGGGTATTCCATATCACATATGAGTGTGGGAATTTGTTCTAAATATATTCTATAGAATTCATGGCTTCAGCCCACAAATTTGCAGCCAAATTCTTTGATTCCAACATACAGATGATCATCTCCTTGAGAGACTGATTCTTCCTCTCCGCTACACCGTTCTGCTGGGGAGTGTAGGGAACTGAATGATGGACCTTAATACCATTTTGGGAAAATATGTGCAACAACACATTATTTACATAATACCCACCATTATCAGATCTCAATATCTTGATCTTTTTTCCAGATGCATTCTCAATCAAAGCCTTCAAATCAGTGAATTTTTCATAGACTTCAAACTTCTTTTTGATAAAGAAGACCCATGTGTACCTGGAAAAATCATCAATGAAATTAAGAATGTACCTTGATCCATTCATGGATGTGATAGGCATGGGACCGGTGATATCAGAATGTATCAGTCCCAAGATTCATGATGCTCGGCTTGCCTTCCCCCAATCGAACTTATGCTCACGGTGCTTTCCAACAACACAACCTTTGCAAATTCCAGTGGTTTCCTTGATGACCGGGAGGCCTTCAACCATAGAATTATTTTGTAATTGCTGCAAGTATTCAAAGTTGAGATGGCTGAACCTCTTATGCCACAGTCTAATAACTCCATTTCCATGAGTCAACAATGCGGTGGGATTTGCATCTGCCACAAAATGGGAGAACTCATAGGCTTTTGCATGATGGTTTGCAAGGCCTTTTGCAACAAGTTTCTGGGATGCAAGTTCTGTGATCTCTACATCATTCAAGCTGAAGGATACTCTCTTGGGAAATCCTGTATGTATCATTTGATAAACACTAAGGAGGTTTGATGCCAGATATGGTACATACAAAACATTTGAAAAATATTCATTCTCAAGATCTACAGCACCTTGTCCTTTGCAAATGATGGTGGAGTCATCTCCCATGTGGATGGGAATGGATTTTCTGGTCTCCAAAGATGAGGAGGAGTCTCTTTCAGCCATCATGTGGTTCGAAGCTCCAGAATCTATCAAGAGTGCTTTGGACTTCGAAGTGCTTTCCATTATGGCATGACCTCTTTCATGTTGTGGTTCCTGATCTTGCTGATCTCTCCTCCGAAAGCTTTCTGGAATATTGATGTGATTTCTCTCAAGGAGAGAGGTAGCTTCATCAAGTTTCTTTTTCATGTAGGCATGTTCAGGGTGGAAGCCCTTCCTGTAGTATGAACACTTGACTTTTTCCTTTCCATGATGCCCTTTTCCTTTGTTCTTCTCTGAGCCGGAAGACTCTCCATGCTGTTGGTTTTCAACTTTAGGGTTAGGAGATTCAAATTTGGTTTTTAGGTTCTTCTGTTGCTTTTTTTTACCCTTCAGATCTTTGGGCCTTGAGACATGGAGGGCTTGATCACGGTAGGATCTAATGATCCCCATCTAGACAAGCTTGTCATGTTCACTTGTTAGGGACTCAATGAAGGCATTGAGTGAAGGCATCTTCCATCCAGGGGTTGTGAGCTTCCTTGCACAGAATGTAGAGACCAAAACCAAATAAACAGCTCCAATTTTGGAGAGTATGGTGAGGATGAGCTGATCATCCTCCTTCTCCACTTTACATTGCTTCAACAGTAAGACAATGTGCTTGAACTTTGTGAAAAAGTCATTCAAGGTCTCGAAATTATAAGGCTAGAGAGACATCAACTCATTCTCAAGCTGGTATACTCTCAAATCATCCTGCTTTCCATACAGGGTTTCCAATTTGTCCCAGATTTCCTTTGGAGTCTTCAATCCCAAGAGATGGAAAAGAAGATCCCGGGAAACAAAGAGGCTCAAGAATTCTAATGCTTCATATTTCTTGTTCAAGAATATAGCTTTGTCTGTCAAAGAAGCAGGGTCTTATTCAGTGTCCATAGTGACCCTATAGAGTCCTCTGGCATGTAGCTAGATCTCCATGTCTCCTTTCCATGAGTGGAAATTGAACGGAGTCAAGAGTTCTACAGAAGAAGCCTTCTAAAACTGTTGGAGCGAATGCTTTCACCTATTAAAAACCTACAAATCACAATAAAAGGGGCACCGTAAGGTCGAACAGCCTGCACATTTTAGGCTTTCATCACACCCATCATAGTTGATCAAGAAAGCTTGACCAACAATTTCCTTACTTAGGGTATTAAGTGGTAAGCCTTGGCTTCTGGTGCAGTGCTGGAATTTTTGAGCTTTGCTCAATTTTTCATGCAAGATCTGTCAAAAAAATTGTTTTTGAGAGATCTGAGCTTCATTCCGCTGTGAGCTTTGATACCATATTAATTTGTCATAGTGGTCTAGGAATTGAAAACACAGTCTCACAAAGAATTCAGACAAATATGCATAAAATTGGAAAAATGGAAGTAGCAGCTCTGTATAATCAAATGAAAGAATGATGATACAATACAATGATCATGCTAGATGCATGAATTCCAAGACAATTCGAATTCCCAAGGAGGTCATTCAAATTGAATGAGTGAGTCTAGCTTAACTGAATGTAATCCATAGTAAACACTCAAGTTAACCACTGATCAAAATCCTAATTGACTCAACTGAGTCCTAACTGAAGTCAGAGTGTAATAAATGACTGATTCTAACTGAAAGTAGCTTAGACACATGTCACTGCAAGCCAACCAACAAGTGGTAGTGCATCAATGACTCCAATGAACCCCGATGAGGTTAACTGAAGTGTAAATGACCATCAAAAGTGGTTGGAGGCGCCCCTGTTGACTCCAGTTCATTAAATATTAATTAAATAATCAATTTAATGAAAGGAGGCTCCTTCACTACTCTGTTTAACTGATTGTAACCATCAGTTATCAATTAAGTGCATTTATGACAATCAGCTCACCCCCTAAGTGCTCCAGTTAGCCTCCCCAAATGAAGGAGAAGGCTTAGCTAGCCTCCTTAACTAAAGGTAGGTGTGGGTGTGTTCATGTTGACGTCATACAGTGCTCCTCTGATGTCAATTAAGTCAATAAAACCTAGGATAGTGGTTTAACTAGGCCAAATTGACCAAAATGAGTGTGTATGGTGGTAAATGTCTCCAACATGTAGATCTAGGATACATGGATGGTGGAGACCAAGGCGGCAGAAATGGAACGACTAAGTGATTAAATAGAAAAAAATGTAGTTTCTGATTTCTGTGTTTCAAACTTCGAAAGTTGGAAATGGGGAAGTAAAGATTCGCTGCACAAACAGGTGACTGCTCCCATTTCCGAACTCGGAACAAGAAAGGGAGAAAATAAAAAAACTGACAAATCCTAAGTGTAAAATGTGATCTTGCCGACTTTCACGATCCAAAAATCAAAAGTCAAAAATTGAGAATATCATAAAAACATTTGGATACAAAGCTCATGGATTTGTGTAAAGCGATTTAGCTAATTATTACTATAATTCTAAGTTTTTTTAAATATTTTATTATTATTATTATTTAAATAAGAGAGAGAGAGAATGAGGGAAAAACATCGAGAGAGAGGGGGGAGAGAGAAACGGGCATGCAAGAGAAAAATATCGAGCAAGGAAGTGGGGGCGAGAGAGGCAGGGGAAGAGATATACGTTGATCCTCCATTGATGTATTTAGTCATGAATAAATGGATGACAGAGACCAAGGTGGGAGAAATAGAACAAGTAAGTGATAAAATACCGAAAATTGTAGTTTCCAATTTCCGCATTCCAAAATTCGGAAGTCAGAAATCGAGAAGTAAAGATTCGATGCACAAACATGTGACTGTCCCAGTTTTCAAACACGGAACAGGAAAGGTTGGAAATCGGAAAACTGACAAATCGTTAGTGTAAAAAGTGATCTTGTCGACTTCCACGATACGAAAAAGAGAGTAAGTGTAAAAAGTAATCTTGGATTCGTGTGAAGCGATATAGGTAATTGTTACTATAATTCTAGGTTTTTTTAAAGGTATTTTTATTATTATTTAAAAGAGAGAGAGAGAGTGAGGGAAAAAGAGGGAGAGAGAGGAGAGAGAGAAACGGGCAGGGTAGAGAGAGAGACATAGAGAGAGGAAGATATAGAGTAAGGATGCGAGGAGGAGAGAGGTAGGGGGGAAGAGATACGTTGATCCTCCATTCATGTATTTAGTCATGAATGTCTTGAGGTAAAACCTCAGTTGTAAATCGGGTCAATAGTACCCACAAAAGTATTATTAAAATGTAATTTCCAGTCTCCCAAGGTAAATCAGAAAGATTCAGTTGTAGAAAGGACTTAATATTTTTAACCTCTCTAGACCGTAGATGTAGGATACATGGACAACGGAGAACAAGGTAGCAGAAATAGAATGACTAAGTGATCAAATACAAAAAAATGTAGTTCCAATTTCCGCGTTCCGAATTTTGGAAGTCGAAAATCGGGAAGTAAATATTCGATGCACAAACATGTGACTGTTCTGCTTTCCAAACTCAGAATGGGAAAGGGCGGATATCAGAAAACTAACAAATATTAAGTGTAAAAAGTGATCTTGTAGACTTCCGCAATGAGAAAATCAAAAGTCGAAAATCGGGAATATCATAAAAACCTTTGGATACAAAGCCCATGGATTTGTGTGAAGCGATCTAGGTAATTGTTACTATAATTCTAAGTTTTTTTAAAGGTTTTTTATTATTATTTAAAAAAGTCAGAGAGTGTGAGGGAAAAATAGGGAGAGAGAGGAGGGAGAGAGAAAGAGAGAGAGAGGGAGAAATATATGGAGCGAAGAAGCGGAGATGAGAGAGGAAGGGGGGGAATATACATTGATCCTACGTTGATTTATTTATTCATGAATACATCAACGACGGATACCAAGGCGAAAGAAATAGAATGAGTAAGTGATAAAATACAAATAATTGTATTTTCCCATTTCCACGTTCCGAACTACGGAAGTTGGAAATCGGGAAGTAAAGATTCTATGCACAAACATGTGACTCTTCCGGTTTCCGAACATGGAATGGGAAAGGGAGGAAATTGGAAAAATGACAAATCGTAAGTGTAAAAAGTGATATTGCCGACTTCCACGATTCGAAAATCAGAAGTTGGAAATTGAGATTATCATAAAAACCTTTGGATACAAAGCCCATGGATTTGTGTTAAGCGATCTAGGTAATTGTTACTATAATTCTAAGTTTTTTAAAGGTATTTTTATTATTATTTAAAAGAGAGAGAGAGAGAGAGTGAGGGAAAAATAGGGAGAGAGAGGAAGGAGAGAGGAGGGTGAAGAGAGAAATGGGTAAGGGAGAGAGAAACAGAAAGAGGGAGAGAGGTAGGGGAGGAGAGATACGTTATTCCTCCGTTAATGTATTTAGTCATGAATGTCTTGGGGTAAAACCTCATTTGTAAGTCGAGTCATTAGTACCCACAAAAGTATTATTAAAATGTAATTTTCAGTCTCCCAAGGTAACTCAGAAAGGTTCAGTTGCGAAAAGACTCAATATTTTTACCCTCTCGCCGTTCCTTTGCACCTCTCAGTGAAAATGCTAGTTCTATTTGATTGTAGACATCCATATATTGCAAAGTCAATGTTGGAAAACAAACTTTTATATAATTGCATGAGAGAGTTGAGACTTAAGGTTATATAATAAACTTTCCAATTGATAGATAATTTAACATGTATTGCAATTTTTTTATGATCTTTACTAACATTTATTACAATTGTTTCCTCCTTCACATAATTGGATTGACATCTTAGTTGCAAATTAATGCATATTTGATTATGGTCCACTTTCATACGATTTAATGTGAATATAGCTCACTTCTATATGTTGTAATATTAGCAATATAACACAATTATGAATTATGGCATGAAATTAATACAAACTTTTAATTTTGAATGATTGTTTTTTTAGAAAAATGGATTGGATGATCTAGAGTATGTTGAGTCTAGATCGGATCTAGGAGGTAGCAATGAAGATGATGATGCATATGACGACGATGATGAGGAGAATTTCCATGAGGATGATGATCGTGATGATGTTGATGTTGCTAGTGCTAGTCAGTGACATTGCTCATATTGACTTGTATCATGGATTGTTGTTCTTATGACATTATGATACTTGTATCATTTTGACTGCTATATTTATCATTTTTACATGTTAGTGATTGAATCATATATTTGAATTTCACTTGTTTTAATTAGAGATGACAATGATGTTATCAGTATTATCTTGTTAATTTATATATATTTGAAGTTTTTCATGTTTCTTTTTATGGATATTTACTATGTATGATGATTTTTCTAGTTGGAAGTTGTGTTAGGATATTTAGACACTTAGGCATTAGTTAAGATCAACTTGTGTAATATATACGTTAGGTAAAGTGTGTTTCTTTAGTATGCATTTGTAAATATTCTAATCCGATAGTGATTAACAACCGATTGGTCCATGATCTCTATTTAAAGAGCATGGAGGGTCATTGGCTAGTTGATCAATTATGAGAAGCTCATTTGCAATTTTATTCTTTTGCATAATAAATTGCTCCAAGTAGCTATTTGGTTGGGGCCGTGGATTGTTTCCCTGTCGAGAATTTTAACCACGTCAAAATATCGGTGTGTTGATCTGTGATCTATTTGTGTGAGTATATTCTCTTGGTGTTCGGTCCTTTGGGAGTACCCTGTGTACCCAAACATGGTATCAGAGCGTTTATGAAGAGCCACTTTCGTTTGTGATAAAGATCCGGAACCTGTGTTGTCGAAAAATTTAAATGGTTTCTGGTTCTAGAGTTTCTATGCATTTGTGGCCTATGAGAGCTGTTCCATTACGTCTGGAGCATCATTTCCATTGGGAAATAGTTTTCGTTTCATGAAAAACCATTTTCGTTTGATCCAGAAACACCCATTTCGGCAAATCTGAAGGTATAATGTTACAGTGACGGACTTGTTTTATTTTTTTAATCTATCATATTTTATTAGTTTTATTAGTAGATCTTTATTGTTTTAGTCTCAGACTGTTTCCTTCCCTGGTTGTGTATGCTCTTTTCTGTGCACCTTATGCGATCACGGCGAATCAGAAACAGAAAGGGAAAGTTTTTTTTCTTCTCGGCTACATATGCTCTTTGTCGTGAACCTTGTGCGATCACGGTGAATCAGAAACAACGAGAAAACTTGAAAACGTAGACTTTCTGGGAAAGCTAACTAAGATCTAACCCAATAGTGTGGAAAAAAAATCGTTTTTTTTTTATTTGCAGGAAAAAAAAGGCAAGCACGGAGACTGAGAGAGAAGAGTTAAAAAAAAAAGAGCCCTTTTTCTCTTTCTCTTATTTTATGTACATTTTAAACTTAGCTCACTTGGTTCAAAGTTGCTTTATTCCTTAATAGGTCTTGAGTTCAAGTCTTATCAAGTTACTTTTTAGTGCATGCAATTTATATTTTCAAGTTACTTTATTGTAAAAGTGCATCTCACTAAAATAAAATAAAATAAAAAGTGAGTCACTTAAGTCTTTTAATTTATTGTCACACTATTTAAAGTAACATTATTGTAAAAGTGAACATCACTTATTTTACAAAAGTGATTCACTTAAAAGCAACTTTCTTGTAAGTGATTGTCAAAGGTTCATGTTGGGAAGAAGGGGGTTCTTTTTTTAGTTGGTCAAGTTAATATCTGCCACATCACTATTGGGGACATCTTCAACATTTTCTTTGATCAAGCATAACTTCATCATCCAGAATTAGTTTTCAGTACCATTTTTTAAACAGCCTAATTTTTTGAGCTCTTTGCATCCATACAGTTAGTTTATGTTCTTTCGGCCATAATTTTATAGTATAGCCGCCCCTTGTGATATTATACTTACCAGTTCTAACTACCTCTCATGGAAATCTCATATGGAGGATGTTCTCAGAAGTAGGGTACTTTTCAGAATTACCTCAGGGAAAGAAACAGAACCCACTGATGATGATAATAAAATAAAATGGGCAAATAGATGTGATGAAGCTCGTGGATTGATTGGGATGTCAATCTCTACTGATTTGCAATTCGACATATCTGGAATTGATGAACCTGATAAAGATTGGGAAAAATTGGAATCTGTGTTTGGTAAACACAATGAAATTCGAGGTCATCAACTTGAGAATGAGTTGATTTCTTTGAATCCAAGTGATTTTTCATACATTCAAGATTATTTATCTAAATATAAAACTCTTAGACTCTTATGTGAAGAATGCAATATTAACAAAGAAGACAAACAATGTATTTATCATATTATTTCCAAACTTGGACCTGCATATTCTGTTTTTGAATATATATTTTACTCCATGAAAGAATCCTTGACTGCAGCTAGCTATCAAGAGCCTAGTCTTCAATCCTTTTGTGATTCCTTAATTAGAGAGCAAGATAAGCTCATTCATCTTGTAATAATTAACAATGCAGATACATCTGGGAAATTCTTATTGTCCCAACAGAAATAAAAGTCCAAGCCTCCTAATAAATAGAATTTTTGCAATAATAAGCCAAACAAGGGTCCCAAACCCTCTCAGTCAACTCCTTTAAAAAATGACAAAGGATCCAAGCCAAAAGGAAAGAAGACTGAGCGTCACTGCAATTTTTGTGGGAAAGATAATCATGATGAATCTAAGTGTTTCAAGAAGATGGCAGCCTTGGAAGCAGCAACGAAGAAGCACCACATCAACCCAAATTCATCTTCAGGATTTACCTCTCATGGACATGCACTTTGTGCTTCTGGTTACTCTTATACTGCATCTTCTTCTTCTACTTCAAATGAATGGCTCATTGATTCTGGATCATCTTATCATATGGCTAAAGATCAAGCCATCTTTTCTACTATGCATGAATGTAACACCAAACAAATATTTGTTAGTGATGATAGATCTCTAAGTGTTGTAGGATATAGGACAGTTCCGGTAGAAAATGGTCATTTTAGTGATGTACTATGTGTTCCAATAATTTCCTGCAATTTGTTATCAGTCTATCAAATTACTCATTCGGCTAAAGATAAAACTGTGATGTTTACACCTCACCAAGTTGTAATCAAGGATTTTAAAGATCCTCAAAATGTCCTTGCTACTGGAACTATTGATGATATTACTAGGTTGTACAAATTTAACAACTTTGGGTCATCGCCTTTTCCTTCAGTTTTTGTTGCTCATAGTGATAACTTGAGCAAACTTTGGCATGAGCGATTTGGTCACTTAAATTATCGCTCATTGCAAAAACTATGTAAAGAAAATATGGTGACTAGTCTTCTAATGGTATCTTGCAAGTATGGTGTTTGTTTCGGTTGTGTACTCGAAAAACATCATCGAGATAGTTTTAAAAAACGTGCCTATTGGCATGCCTTGGTTCCCTTGGAGCTTGAGCATAGTGACTTGTGTGGTCCTCTTCCATCTGCCTCATTTTCTAGTTTCAAATATTTCTTAACTTTCATTGATGACTCCTCTAGACGCACTTGGGTTTACTTCCTAAAACTTAAGAGCGAAGTATTAACATGTTCTTGGCCTACAAGGCCCTTGTAGAAAAACAATCTGGTCATCAAATTATTAAGTTAATATCTGACAATGGAGGAGAATATGTTAACAAAAATTTCACTACTTTCTACACTGAACAAGGAATCCAACAACAACACACTGTTCCATATACACCACAATAAAATTGTGTAGCTGAATGGAAGAACCGCACTTCAAAAGAAATGGCTAATTGTATTATCCATTCTAAGGGACTAAGTCTTCAATATTGGGCCGAGGCCATAAATTGTGCAAATTACATAGTTAATCGCACACCCACTGAAGTTTTACAAGGTATAACACCGAAAGAAGCATGGAGTAAAATTAAACCAGATGTAAGTCACTTTCGTGTGTTTGGTTGGGAAGCATCGACTCACATTCCGGATGAAAAACGGAAAGCATTGCAGCCTAAAAGTGAAAAGCCCATATTTGTGTTGATGTATATGTAACTTCGGAATGTATTTCACTTGTATTTCTTATATATTGTAATCCGATGTTTATTCTGGGATGTACTTGAGTCATGTCATGCCCCGATGTTCCTATCAGGAAGATCTATAATGTAAACAAGTCATGTCAAGTCATTGTGGGTAACCCTCCTATTGTCTAAGGGTTAAAGTCCCCAGAGTTCCACGGCAGTAGGGTTATTAGACTCTCCTAGTGAGGTAGGCCCTAGTAGGGTTTTAGTCATGTCGAGATTAGTATAAATAGAGAGATGGACTCTCTATTTAGCACACATCTCATACACACTCAAGTGTAGCGCATAGTTGAGGAAGGAGAAGACACTAGGGCTAGATAGAAAGAAGGTTAATGCTGTCAGGAGATCACTTACTGTTTTGGGTTCTACTTTTGGTCCTGATTCTATATCTGAGGAAGTTGTGGGGTTTTCACCATTTATGGTTTCCCTGAGGATAAACATTATGTTCATTATCTCTTGTGTTTGATTGATGTGCTTGTTATTCTCTTAGTTAAAGATCCTAATATAATGCTAGCTTAATGATGAAATTCTAACATGGTATCAGAGCTAACCTAAGAAGAAGACATTGTGCAGCTACGGGAACTATAGCCTCCTAGTTTATGGACCTTCCTCCATAGATTTTCAGCAAAAGTTAGGTGGAATAACTCTCCTCCTTAGGGCGCATCTTTCTATTGAAGCAGAATCCAATTCTGAGGTTTTTCAGTTTTGGACCCAACACTACTGTCGAAAATTAGGGCTTTTCATAGAAGAGGAATTTTTCAGTGAGCCTAGGCCTAGATTGATATCCTCCCCAAAATCGAAGTTAGGTATCAAATTCAAAGCATTTGGATGGATAGAACTTTGGAAAAGCAAAACCCTAATTTGCTACTGAACCAGCACTGCAGGATTTCAGCTCCAAATCCGGATCCGACATCTTGACCTGGTAAGATCTAAATCTTTTGTATTTCCATTTGAGGTTCTTAGTTTAAGATGTCTCATCATACCAAGCTTGATGAAAAGCTTGAGGGAGCTGATAACTTCTGAGCCTGGAAGTATAGGATCTCCCTGGTCCTTGAAGAAAATGAGTTGGGCTCCTATATCAGTGAGGAGGTTCCAGTTCCAAAGGGAGATGAGGCTAAGGCCTTACATAAGAATAATTTGGTTATGGAAAAGAGAATCATTGCTGATTCAATCAAGGATCACCTCATACCATAGGTGTCCTCCCTCAAAACACCTAAAGCTATGTTTGATGCCCTAACCAAACTGTTTGAAGGGAAGAACATAAAAAAGAAAATGACTTTGAGAAACCAATTGAAGAATGTAAAGATACATAATGATAAGACTATTTAGTCTTATTTTACAAGGGTATCTCAGATTAAGGAATAGCTGGAAGTAGTAGATGAAGAAGTGGAAAATGCATATATTATGATGACCACCTTGAATGGTCTCACTAGATCATGGGACTCTTTCATTCAAGGGATCTGTTCCAGAAAGAAGTTAGTCAAGTTCAGCAGACTATGGGAAGAATGCTCTCAAGAAGAAGCTCATATAGCAGCTCGAGAAGCAAAGATGGAAAGTGAAGATCAAGCTCTTACAACCCACACCAAGAAAACCAAAAGGGACCATCATCACTCCAAAGGTAAGCCTTATCACTCTAGAATAGATTGAGCTACTGTTAGATGTTATACATGTGATGAGAAAGGTCACATATCCAATTTCTATCCTAACAAAGGGAATTCAAAGAAGAATAAGGGAAACAAGAGAAGACATCATGTTCATGTTGTAGAGGACGATGAACCTTCCACAAAGAGAATCAGACAAGAAAGTGATTCTTGAAGTGATGAAGAATATGTACTGATCTCTGCTCTCACAGGAACTGTTTCACATGGAAGCAATGATTAGCTCATAGACAGTGGTGCTTCCAAGCACATGACAGGATTCAAAGAATCATTTGTGAAGCTATTTGAACATGAGTCACCTCACAAGGTGAAACCTGGGGATGACTACCAGTATCCAATAAAATGTAGTGGTGAATCCTCCTATATACTAGACTCTGGAAAGTCTTTGAAGATGAATAATGTATTATTTGTTCCAGGATTAAAGAAGAACCTCCTCTCCATATCTGCATTGGATGCAAAAGGAATAAGGGTTTCTTTCGTAGATGGCCAAGTTCTTATGTGGCCTAAGGGAAAGACTTTTGACGATGCAATAGTGATTGGGGAACAAGAAGGAGGTCTATACAAGTTGAAGGGCCAACCAGAACAATATTTGGTTCATGACTCAGTAGAACCAAATGAACTTTGGCATAGAAGGCCTGCACATGTGCATTATAGAGCGCTAATACTTGTAAGCAAAGTTGTTGAAGGTCTTCCAGAAATTCAAGAAAAACATGAAGGGGTCTACAAAGGATGTGTGAAAGGAAAGAACACAAAGAAGACATTTCCAAGTAGCGAAAGCAAAGCAAAAGGAATCTTGGAAATCATCCACTCCGATGTATGCGGACCAATGTCATCAAGCTCACTAAGCGGGTATGTGTACTATGTTTCTTTTATTGATGAATTTTCTAGGAAGACATGGATTTACTTCATGAAGAATAAAGATGAAGTATTCATCAAGTTCAAGGAATTCAAAGCCTTGATCGAGAGCCACACTGAAAGGAAGATCAAGACTTTTCGATCAGACAATGGTGGAGAATTCACTTCGAATGAGTTCAAGGAACTATGTAAAAACTCAGGGATTAAGAGGGAGTTGTCCACCCCTTATAATCCACAACATAATGGAATTGCAGAAAGGAAGATAAGAACTATCATGGAAGTTGCAAGAGCTATGCTTCATGATCAATATCTTCCTATGCATTTTTGGGCAGAAGCAACCAGAACATCATGGTATGTACAGAACCGTACTCCACACAGAGTACTCGAGAACAAGACTCTTGAAGAAGTCTTCTCCGGTAAGAAACCAAAATTCAACCATCTCAGAATATTCGGTTGTCCTGTGTACATACACATTCTAAAAGAAAAGAGGACGAAATTAGATCCTTCAGGAAAGAAGGGTATATTTGTGGGATACTCTGAAAGCTTGAAGGTTTACAGAATATACTTCCCAGGGTTCAAGAAGATTGACATCAGTAGGGATGTAACATTTGATGAAGATTCATCCTACATCAAATCTAGAAAGAAACCTGCTAAAGAACCTGAAGAAGTAGAAGCTCCTAGAATTCATGATACAATCATGTACGAAGAAACTCAAGAAGAAGATCGAGAATTTGAAGAACCACAAAGACCTGTAGATCCACCATAGGAAAAGAATCCTCACAAGAGGAAAACTGCTTGGGTATGAAAGATTATCCAAGGTGCAGAAAGATATGGGGTTTCGGAAGAGAATATTAGAGAAAGAAAGAGGACCATATCTTGTTCCAGTTATGTAGCTTTACTATGTGATTTTATTGATAAAAAACCTTCCAAATATGAAGAAGCGGTAGAACAGAAAGAATGGAAGGATGCGATGATCAAAGAGTATCAATCGATCATGAAGAATGATGTTTGGGATGTTGTTCCAAGACCAGAAGGGAAGTCAGTTATCACTTCCAAATGGATCTAAAGGATCAAGCATGCTGCAAATGGTAGCATAGAGAAATATAAAGAAAGATTTGTTGCTCGTGGTTTCTCACAGAAAGAAGGAATAGACTATGAAGAAACCTTTGCACCTGTATCCAGATACACTTCCATCAGATCAGTACTTGCTCTCACTACAGTGATGAAATGGAAGATACACCAAATGGATGTCAAGACTACTTTCTTGAATGGTGTAGTGGAAGAGGAAGTGTATATGGAGCAACCACTCGGTTTTGAGACACATGACAGGGAGTCTCATGCGTGCAAATTGAAGAAATCCCTATATGGTTTGAAACAGGCACCCAGGACATGGTACAGTAGAATTGACAGCTTTCTATCCAGTTTGGGCTTTACCAAGAGTAAAGCAGATTCCAACCTTTACTACAAGGTTGAAGATGGAAACCCAGTGATACTCCTACTATATGTAGATGATCTCTTTGTGATAGGTATGGATGGGTTGATTGCTGATACGAAGAGAAAGATTGCTACCGAGTTCGAAATGAAGGACTTGGGTATGATGGATTATATTCTAGGTATGGAGGTGTGGCAGACTACGAATGGAATCTTCCTTGGACAAGGGAAGTATATAGTAGAGATATTGATAATATTTGGGATGATGGACTACAAGGCATTAACCACACCTATGGCATTGAATCTGAAGCTATTGAGTGATGCTTCATCAGAGACAGTTGATGCCACGATGTATCATCCGATGATTGGGTCCTTGATGTACCTAACAAACACAAGACCATATATTTGCTTTGCTATGAACACCTTGAGCCAATACTTGACAGATCCGAGACATGTTCACTTGACTGCTGCAAAGCATATTCTGAGGTACCTAAAGGGTACGATTGATTATGGGCTCAAGTATAAGACTGATCAAAGGATTAACCTAGAGGGTTATGTTGATTCATATTGGGCAGGTAGTGCCATCGATAAGAAGAGTACTTTAGGGTGTTGCTTTAGTATGGGATCAGGTGTGATCTCATGATTTAGCAGGAAGCAATCCTATGTGGCACTGAGTACAGCTGAAGCAGAGTATGTTGCATCCTGTTCATCTAGTTGTGAGGCAGTATGGATAAGGAAGCTACTGTCTTATTTATTTGATCTCCAGTTAGATGGTACTTGTATATACTATGACAACCAAAGTTGTGTAAAGTTTTCATAGAATCCAGTATTCCATGATAATTCGAAGCATATTGAGATCAATTATCACTATATCAGGGATATGGTGTAGAGAGGAGCAGTGGCGCTCTAGTATGTTGCGATGGATGAACAGATAGCTGATGTGTTGACTAAACCATTGGCTAGGGTGAAGTTTGAGTACTTCAAAGAGAAGCTTCGTGTTATCCAGATCGAGATTCCCCCCAAGAGGAAGTGATGTGTCCATGCTGAGCCCTTTTGACATGGTGAGAGGATTGGTTCCTTCCATGGCCAGATGTAAGTGTTGTGCCATTCCAACATGGTGAGAGGATTGGCATGGTCGGATATAAGAGCTGTGACATGGTGAGAGGATTGGTTCCTTCCATTCTCAGATGTATGTGAGGATTCCACATCCAGCATGAAAAAGGGTTGGCTCTGTGAAGACACGTCTAGTATGAAAAGGACTAGCTCTATGTGGATTCCACACCCAGTATGAAAAGGGACTGGCTCTGTGAAGACACATCTAGTATGAAAAAGGAATAGCTATGTGTGAATTCCACATCTAGTATGAAAAAGGACTGGCTCTGTGAAGACTCATCTAGTATGAAAAAGGACTAGCTCTATGTGGATGCCACACCTAGTATGAAAAAGGACTGGCTCTGTGAAGACTCATCTAGTATGAAAAAGGACTAGCTCTGAGTGGATCCCACACCCAGTATAAAAAAGGACTGGCTCTGTGAAGACTCATCTAGTATGAAAAAGGACTATCTCTAAGTGCATTCCACATATAGTATGAAAAAGGACTAGCTCTGTGTGATGATACATCCAATATGAAAAAGGACTGGCTCTATAGATGTACATCCAGCATGAAAAAGGGTTGGCTCTGTAGAGATTCCTATGACGAGAAGAATCAAGAGATAGCACCAGTGATGATGACCCAGTGATGATCCAGATCGAGTGATGATGATCCAGATCCAGTGATGATGATCCAGCAGTGATGATCCATATCGAGTGATGATCTAGATCTAGTGATGATGCCCAGTGATGATCCAGATAAAGTGATGGTCCAGATCCAGTGATGATGTCCAGTGATGATCCAGATCAAGTGATGATCCAGATCCGATGATGAGGATGACTCGAAGATGAATATGACTTGAAGATGAAGAAGACTTGAAGATGACGAAGACTCGATGATGATCCAGAAGATACAGAGAAGAAGATTTGTGCTGAAAATTGTGTCGAAAGAATACCTTCCTAGTTAAGAGGGAGTGTTGATGTATATGTAACTTCGGAATGTATTTCACTTGTATTTCTTATATATTGTAACCCAATGTTTATTCCATGATGTACTTGAGTCATTTCATGCCCCGATGTTCCTATTGGGGAGATCTATAATATAAACAAGTCATGTCAAGTCATTGTGGGTAACCCTCCTATTGTCTAAGGGTTAAAGTCCCCAGAGTTCTGAGGCACTAGGGTTATTAGACTCTCCTAGTGAGTTCGGCCCTAGTAGGGTTTTATTCATGTCAGGATTAGTATAAATAAAGAGCTAGACTCTCTATTTAGCACACATCTCATACACACTCAAGTGTAGCACATAGTTGAGGAAGGAGAAGACACTGGAGCTAGATAGAAAGAAGGTTACTGCTGTCGATAGATCACTTACTGTTTTGGGTTCTACTTTTGGTGCCAATTCTATCTCTAAGGAAGTTGTGGGGTTTTCACCATTTATGGTTTCCCTGAGGATAAACAGTGTGTTCATGGTCTCTTGTGTTTGATTGTTGTGCTTGTTATTCTCTCAGTTAAAGATCCTAATATAATGCTAGATTAATGATGAAATTCTAATGATTTGTTGGATATTCTGAAGATGTAAAAGGTTATAGAATTCTTCAGCCACATTCCCATGATATAATCATTTGAAGAGATGTTAAATTTGATGAAAATATCTTGGCCTACGAGCCTAAATTGGAGGGTGTGCCATATTTGGCCTGTGAGCCTGATTCAGCGATTGTGCCTTCTTCTACTTCTAACTTCCTTGACAGGTTTCCAACTCTAGTTTCTGATGATGACAGTGAGGATGAAAATCCACCTCTGCCTACTCATGTTCCTCTAGTTGCACCAGCACCAATGCTTCCTCGGTGGGTCTGTTCAACATGTGAAGAAACTGGTCATATTGCCGGTGATCCTAGAGATCAACATCGAACATGTTCTCAGTTTCAGCGAGCCTCTTCTCTTTTGGCTCAAGTTTCTGAGAATCATGATCCAAAAACTTTTGTAGAAGCTTCAGGAAATCCAGATTGGGATGTAGCTATGGATGAAGAATATCGTTCCTTAATGGTGAACGATACTTGATATCTTGGTCCTCTTCCAAAAGGAAGAAAAATTGTCAGATGTAAATGGGTCTACAGAACTAAGTATGCATCAAATGGAAGTGTTGAAATACTTAAGGCAAGTTTAGTTTCCCAAGGCTTTTCCCAAGTTGAAGGGATTGACTACAATGAAACCTTTTCTCCTGTCGCAAAAATGAACTCCATCCACCTTGTTCTTTCCCTTGCGGCCTTACATAACTAGGAATTCCATCAAATGGATGTCAAGTATGCCTTCTTACATGGTGATTTACAGGAGGAAATTTACATGGAAAAACCTCTTGGATATGTTCAGAATAACTCTAGCCTTGTTTGTCGCCTTAAGAAATCCTTATATGGCCTTAAGCAAGCTCCTAAAGCTTGGTATGCCAAAATGGATAGTTTTCTCCTTGAAACTGGTTTTTCTAGATGCCATTCTGACCCTAATGTCTATACCAAGAAAGTAGGAAACCATGTCATCATACTTGTTCTTTATGTTGATGATCTTATCCTTACTGGTAGTGACCCTAAACTTTTAACCCATGTGAAATCCAGTCTTAAACAAAATTTTGAAATGTCAGACTTAGGACATTTTCATTATTTTCTTGGTCTCCAAGTCTTGCAAACCAAAGAATGAATCTTTATTTCCGAGTCTAAGTATGCTTGTGACCTTCTTCATCGCTTTCACATGGAAGATTGTAAACTATCCCCTTCTCCCTTCCAGTCTGGAGTCAAACTTTCTACCACTTGTACTTCACCTGAAGTAGATGCCACCTTGTATCGTTAGCTTGTTGGTAGTCTCTTATACTTGACTCATTCTCGTCTCGATCTTTCCTTTGTCGTTGGTCATGTTTCCCGTTATATGCAAACACCTCATGAAAGTCACTGGAAAGCAGCGAAAATAATACTTTGATATATTCAAGGTACAATTCAGTTTGGGATTCATTATAGTACAGGGGGGAAACCTTTGTTAGTTGGTTTCACTAATTCAGATTAGGCCGGAGATCCTGATGATCGAAAGTCTACTACAGGCTATGTTTTCAATCTGGGATCTGGACCTGTCACTTGGGCTTGTAAGAAACAACAAGCTCTTGCTCTTTCTTTAGCAAAAGAAGAATATCGAGCCACAGTTAATGCCAGTTAGGAAGCTTTATGGCTTCGACAGATCATTTTAGAGTTTGGATTCGAGCATCAACAACCTACTCCACTTTGGTGCGACAATCAAAGTGCCATCAAGCTTGCCAAAAATCTATTTCTACATCAATGCAACAAACACATTGAGCTACACATGCACTTCATTAGAAATCTTGTTCATGATCGTGTTCTTGAAATGCTCTATTTCCCTATAGATGATCAATTTGCAGACATCTTCACCAAGTCTCTTACAGAAGCGAAGTTTTCTAAACTTCGATCTATGTTAGGAGTTTAGGAATGTGTCATTAAGGGGTGATAGGCTCTAATTCCTCCTTCCTTCTCCTAATAGAGGCACATTTTTAAATCCTTCAATCCTATCCCAAGTTGTTTTTAAGGGGGGATGTTAGGATATTTAGACACTTAGGAGTTAGTTAAGATCAACTTGTGTAATATATCCTTTAGGTAAAGTGTGTTAGGAAACCCTCGAATGTTTCCCTCTCGAGGGTTTTAACCACGTCAAAATATCGATGTGTTGATCTGTGATCTATTTGTGTGAGTGGCTGCTCTTGGTGTTCGGTCCTTTGGGAGTATCGTGTGTACCCGAACAAGTTATCAATTTCTATTAAATTTCTTCATCAATGTTATGCTATAAATTTGAAATGTTATATCTATTTTTTTATATATATCTAAATTATTTAAGAATTATGATATATTTCATCCATTTAATTGAAATTACTAAAATCTTGCTTCATATGATATTAGTATTGACTTGTTGTTTTTACAATCTCTATAATGGTGTCCATGACATCATATTGATCTAATGGTATATTGAACTTCCACTTGTTATACTTATAGATGATGATGATGTTGTAGGAATTATATTGTTAATTTATATATACTAGAAGTTGGAGATGTTTTTTTATGGAGATCTAATAAGTATGATGATTTTGCTAGTATGTATGGATCTTGTCAATTTTCATAAAATTTATTTATAAATGTTATGCTATAAATTTGAAATGTGATATCTTTTTTTTTATAATGATATATGTTATTTAAGAACGATGATACATTTCCTTAATTTAATTGAAATTAATAAAGTGGAAGATATAAAAGAAGCAACATGAGGTGCTAAAATGGAAGCAAAATGTGGCATGAAATTGGAAGCCAAACTAGGTGCTATTTGTGGCTCTAAATAGGAAGCTAAATTGGGTGATAAATAAGAAGCAAAACTCGGTGCTAAATAGAAGAAAAACCCGACACTTAAAGGAAGCAAACCTTGGTGATAAAAATGAAGCATAACCAGGCACTAAATAGGAAGCAAAATTCGGTGCCAATTAAGAGGCAAAAACCGACATCACATAGGAAGAAAACATGGAAGCTATAATGGATGCAATACCCAAAGAAAAAATTGAAGCTATAATGGATGCATTGTTGGAAGCAAAAATGGAATCTATAAGGGAAGTAATTCTAGAAGCAAAAAAAGAAGCAATCATGGAAACCATAATGGAATCAAAACTAGTGTTAAAATGGAAGTAAAACCTGACACTAAAAGGAACCAACCCATGGTGCTAAAAAGGAAGTGAAACCAGGCACTAAATAAGAAGCACAATTCGATGCCAAATAAGAAGAAAAACCAAACATCACATAGGAAGGAAACATGGAAGCTATAATGGAAGCAATACCACAAGAAAAATGGAAGCTATAATGGAATCAATGTTGGAAGAAAAAAAGGAATATATAAGGAAGCAATATTAGAAGAAAAAATGGAACCAATAATGGAATCGATATTGGAAGCAAATATGGATGCAAAACTTGGTGTTAAAAAAGAAGTAAAACTTGGAACTAAAAGGAAGCAACACTTAACACTACAAGATGCACCATTGTGCGCTAACAAGGAAATCAAAATGGAAGAAAACTCAGAAGTCTTACCCAATAGTAACAAGGAAGACAAACCTAACGCTAAACAAGGTGCAAAACAAAATTAGTGCTAAAGCCAGAACATAAGTCAACGCAAATTCAAAATTTCGTGTACCATCGTATTTAGTGCCCATTGATGAGGCCAAAGTTGAAAAAAATACATTAAAAAGCGAAGCAAAATCTGGTGCTATTGCCCTATTTTGTTGTAGTGTTGCTCCCTCAGACTACCTTTCTTAGAGGTTAGGTTGATTCTTTAGTGTTTTCCTTGACTTTTTCAAAGACTACAAAGGCAAGTCCAAATACCATGCAAGCTAAGGGTGGAGGAGAGTCTTTTTCAGTAGGAATATCAAACCGTGTCAAGATATTTCCCAACCTAATGCCAATAAATTGTGGAGATTCCAATAGTTTAAAATGTCTTTATGAGTGTGATTGAATAAAGAACTTGACTTTATCATGGCTTTGTTCTTCTATTGATGATCTATCAGTCAGTTCTCCTACCATTCATCTAGCCAATGCTATCATTTCATAGACACAATCCTTACAACTTCCCTAGTTTCTTCCATTTCCATCTCACATCGCTTGAGCCCTCTTTTAAGCTAGAGAAAGTCATAGGGTACATAACAACTATGAATGTATTGGCATTGTGCCATTATATTCCAAGATCCATGAATTAGGGAGATATGTAGGAACCTTGGATCATTAAATAGGTTTGTCCTTCGACCTAAATAAAGACAAGACTTAGCTCCCAACTAAAACCATAGGCTCACTTCCAATAAGTAGAGTGAAAACTCACATGCATACAAAATGGATCATATCTCAAGCCTTTATGATATCAAAATATGGTACAATGATTGATATGGAGCATGTGAAATATAATTCCCTTATCTTTTCAGCTAGTATGCACTTTCACTTTTAAGTGGTGTGATGCCTCAAACTTCGATTGCAATGTTCATGGGATTGATTTGTAGCTTATGTCCCCATACTATTTGTTTAAGGTGCCTGATCTATACTGCAAGTGCAATCGTTGGCTTGAATATCTACCTTTTTGTTTTGTGATCAATGCTCTTGATAGAATTCTATGCTTGCAAAATCTTTGGCTATGTCCAGGGATATTTGAATAACTCTAGCCAGTGTTGTGTTCCTTGGGATAATTCAGGGTGAAAATGCTCTAATAATGATGGAATAGTCCCCTACTATTGTTGTAAACATGATGTTTTTTTCATTATCAACATAAAAGACCTTTATATACTACATTTTTTGTTGCCTTTATGGTGTCTATTCCCAGACTCTAAGCGTGCTTTTCTTCCTTTTGTCTCTCAAGATTATGAACATCCCCTAACCTACCACTCTTAATTAAATTTAATAATTAAAAATATAATATAGTTTTAACTAGAAAAGAAATAAATATTAATATATTTTTAAAAATCTAAAATAATTAAGATTTCTAATTAATATTTAATTTATGAGATATATTTTGGAGTATGTGAAATTGTAATACTTTAAAAGTAAATATAAAGGTAAAGGGGTTGTTTGGGTTCTATAAACATTTTAGACAAGAATATAAAGTGAAATGAATCATTTTGAAAAAAAAACATAAAAATAAAGAAGGTAATGGAATGTAATTTTTTTTTTCATTTTTTATTTAAAAGAAATTAAGATATAAGTTTGAATAGTTGATATATGTTAAAAAGTAGTCATTGTCTACATTTTATTTTTCTAACTAAAGTATCTTGGTTTCTAATTTATTTTACACTTTTTTTTTCCAACTAAGGTATCTTGGTTTCTAATTTATTTTGTGGAGTGAAGAAACAATGCTCTTAAAGTCCCAGATACATTTTGCTTAGTAGGTTTA
>LPNX010563357.1:247773-296793 GCA_001517045.1 Pseudotsuga menziesii
TGAAAATCAAATTTGAAATAAATTTTGTATTTGTTATGTGATCTAATTTGTTATGTTGATTTCCATCCTTGGGCTCCACGCAAAGCATGCTATGTGTGTTGACCTCAATATTTATAACTAACTTAGTGCATAGTAAAATCATTGTGGTGCAAGAGAACAATTGTAATTTAAAATAGCGTTGCTAGCTATTATTGATGGAATGCAACGATCTAATATTTAGCCATATCATAAATTTTCATTATTTAGAATCTACAAAAATGGATTCAATTCCTTAAAACCTTTATTCTGTCATAATTACGCAATCTCAACACCTTATATATATGATTCCAACAAGTCCACTTAGTTTTTTCGAGGGAAATGGTTCTAAAACAAATAAGGAAAATAGTCCAAATTAGTCTAATCGTGAGACTACTTGATTTAAAACATTGAAATATGAAATTTATGATTTCACTCTCATCCTATGGATATGCCATCACAAGGTGTATGCATGTTACAGGTTGTAGGCACCTTGTTTACCATCAATAACAGAGTCCAAGGAATTCATGGAATTGAAACTGCACTTGGTATCCAAAAAAGTAATAAGAGTTCAATGAATCCAAAATGAGCAAAGTTGTCTAAAACCTTCTCTCAAAGCTTCTCAAATGTCTCTTATAAAATTGAATTGGTTTGGGCACCCAAAAAATAGATGGAGATCAAGAGATTTGCTAATAGGCATTGATAGGGAACCCATTTGTCACTTGACGCCTACAAATGGTTCATATGTAGGTTTTCCTGTCGAAAATAGATAATTTTTTTAAATTTCCTTGGTATGACATGTGACGGTTTCATATGTGAATGTTGGGGAAAACTACCTGATACCATGCTCAAAACTTATACCATGTCAACAAATTGTACATTCATTTTTATTTTAAAGGAATATTTGTAGAGGAATCTACACATTTTTTTTCATAGACTAAATGTTTGATGATTTTGCTAGTTTTCAAGAGCATTTTCTTACATGAATATGATCAAAAAAATTGGGATTCCAAATAACAGTGTTTAAATTTGCTTAAGGAGGGTGTCCTACGGTATTTGAGGGTGTTGAATCCATATATGCATTTAGAAACACAATTTGAACAACATAGAATCTAGATTTAAAAAAATAAATTGTCAGATTTTGATAAAAAACCTACGTTGCACACATTTCCAGAACGTGGGTACCAGTGTCAGATATGTCTAGAAGCTTCCCTCAAATTTGCAGGAAACGGTAGGTTGTGAATGCCAATAATATATATTAAAAAAATATAAAAAAATAATTAAAAAAACATGAGAACAGAGGAAACATTAAAACAAATCAAATGAAATATTTAAAAAAAAAAAAATTAAAACATGAGAAGAGAAGAAACGTGGAGAAAAAAGGAAACATTAACACAAATGAGATGACTTAACTTATCCCTTGTATAACAGTTGTAACTAAAACCTCTTAGCAGATGGAAATGACAATAAGATCAAGATTACCATCCACATCATTGATTATATAAGGTAGACTCTTTCTAAAGTGGAGACTTTTAGAAGTTATAGTCCCTATATTTGTAGCTATATGTATAGAGTAAGTTTTTATTTTTGTGTCAACTATGATTAAAATGTATTAGAATATTATATGTTTACAAAACATTCTACGTCAAGGTATTTGCAAAGGCATATAATTATTCAAATTTAAATTATTATAATATAAAAACCAAGATATTTTTTATTTAAATGTAATATATGAATTTAGTTTTAAAGTAAGATTTAAAACCATTTCCAATTAGTTAAAAGTTTACTTTTATTCATAAAGTAAATAGTAAAATAAATAAATTTATTTTATTTTATTTAATAATATAAAAACTCAAAATAGATTTACTAGCACGAGCATTAAATAGAGATCAGTGCAACAACTCCACAAAATAGCATGAAAAAAACTTTTATTGCAACTTAGTTTTCAAGAGAACTTTTTGAGTCAACCATGTATATGTAAGTTCGCAAAGAATTGGCGGAGCGAGAAAGGGTTTCACAGCAGTATTCTCTAGGGTTTCTGTGCTACCTGGTGGATGGTCACGCCTGCCTCTCTACACTGTAACTGTGCTCTGTCTTCGATGCGGTTTATAGCTGGGTTCTTGTCAGGGGTTTTTTTTGTATTGAATATGGGTTTGTTGCTGGTTGTGACGAGTTTTTTCCTTGGACTGGCTACCACCCCGGGGGCCGTTCCATGCACGTTTATGCCCTCCTATCTATGTGCAATACCTCACCACCTTTTTGGACCGGAACTTGAACTGTCACCTCAGATTGTTCGGTGGAGTCTTTCGTGGTCTGCATTGGGGAGCTCATCATTTGTTCTACTTGCGGATTTGATGGGTCTTGTATTCTCTAATTGAATTTGGTGATGACGATCAGGATCACGGGTTTTGTGGCTCTGCAGTGACCAGGTATTCTCCGATATTGTCTTTCCAACATTGTTGTTTAATTATTGTTTTATGTGTACCAGTTCTTGGGGTTGGTTTAAGCTCCTCTACATAGAGTTTATAGGTATTTTTAAATACCAGCCTCCCCACATGGAGTTCACTCTCTACCTTGAGAGTTAGTACCAACTATGTGTAAAAAAGTGGGAACCTATTAAGCTCTGTCGGGTGTGTTGGCGGGACTCTCTGTCTTTAGCCGGCTCAGTTTTGTCATTACCTCTTTTGTTTTTGGTCTATTAGTTATCCTGGATTCCTTTGTTGTGGGTGTCTTCCTATGCTGTGGGTGAACCTAACCTGAGTTAGACTCTGGTGGGGCTCCTGTTTTTTGTTTGAACCCTTGATTTGATTATTGTCGAACCATCAGTCCCTAACCCTAGTTGTATTGATGGGGATTTTAGTGATGTCAACCTATGGTAACCCTAATGCTCCATTGGTGGGTGGCGCGGGCTCCAAGTTCTCTCACTCTCTTCCCTCGGGCCATGCTCGCGGAAAGGAAAAGGCCCTTAAGGCACTGGAGGAGAAGCATTGTTTTGTGTTGGGGCACAATGTCTTCATTGACAAAGTAGAAACCCTTTGCCGCAAAGCCCTCATTAGGAGATTAGAGTATGCTTCAATGTCAAAGAAAGAATGGGTGTTGTGGGCGACTGCCCATTAGAAACCCATCATCAACTATGTTCCCAATATCATCCTCCTTGCCAATAACGGGCTAGTCTTTGTATTCATTGAAGAAATTGATGCTACTCGTATCCTTGAGACTCTATGGACTATTCAACAGGGTTCCTTGGTCCTTCACTATTGGCATTCGGGATTTGACCCCCTCAAAGAAAGAGCCATTATTCCTTGCCTTTGGGTTCTTCTACCAGCCCTACCCTTCCCCCTGTGGAATAAATATATTCTCACAGGGTTAGCAAACTCAATCGGGCATTTTGTGGCACTAGAAAAGGGCTTTCACTCAATCTTTGACAAGAGGGTTGCGAAGGTGTTGGTTGAACTGACATAGCAAAGGGCCTTCTCCATGAAATTGACATTGTCTATGGAAATAGGGTCATTACCTAGAAACTTGATTACCTAAACATGCCTTTCCGTTGTAACTATTGTCATGAGACCGATCATTTACGCAGTTCTTGCACACTTCTCCGTAGGGGCTGTCCGTCAAAAAAGGTTTTGACCTTAGATCTGGTTATGATTCTCCTTTCCCTGAAGGCTTTTCTCCCCCTGGAGAGCCATTAGAACCCATTCCTAAAGCTATATATGTTTCCTCCTCCCCTACACCCTATGAAGGTCTGTCGAAGGCATAACTTAATTATATTGAAGATATTGAGGTTTGTTCTCTACTCTCTCCTCTATTCGCTTCAGTAACTCCACTTCCCTTGCCTGTGCCTCATCCCCTGCCTGATTCCAATCCTATGTTGGGCCCTCCTCCCTTCACACTGGAACACTATCATGCTCTCCCTACCTCATCATCCACCTCTCCTGATACCTCACCTAATACGGGTCTGTCACCCAACTTACAAGCCTCTAGTCCCATAGATGAATCTGCTTTCCAGGATCCCTCTCTCCTAAGTTCTCTCTCCATATTTTTCGATAAAGAACCTATCTCACCTTCCACTCTCCCTCTAGACTCCATTAATTTTAAAAATGTAATGATCTGCAAAGCTAAGAAGAACCCTACCGAGACCCCTTCTGAGTCGGTGGGAAATTTAGGTCCTACACTCCTATCTCAACCAAGCTAAAGAATGCAGCAAGATAGTCTCGATCTTCTCCTTCCCCATCCCAAGTCCTTAGAGCAAACACACCTGAAGTGATAGGTTACCCATGAATATTTTATCCATGAATATTTGGGTTTTTGGAGGGCTATCCAAACAAAAATCCCTCAACTCTCTGTTCTCTTACTTAAACCCTGATATGATTTTACTAGAAGAGACTATGCGTACTTCTTACCAATCCCGTATTATGTTCTCCAAATTCAAACCAAGGTGGCAGTTTTGTGCTGTAGATGCGTTTGGGCTCTCTGGAGGTCTCCTTGCTGGTTGGAACCCCTCCTTGTCTGTTGTAAAGCTTTCTCCTCTTTTTCGGGCATCTTTCTCAAAGCTAGCATTAAAGGGCTCTCAGATATTCTCACTATTTTTTACTACTATGGTCCTTATTCTTAGAGAACTACTTTTTGGGATAATGTTCAGCTTGGAGGCCTTGTTGCCCTACCAAATTTGCTCCTGGTTGGTGACCTAAATTTTACCTTATCCTCCTCTGAAATATGGGGTCAAAAAGCTAGAATTGATCCCTTGGATTCCTACTTCTCCCAGCTGATTGCTAGCAATAATTTAGTTGATCTCTGCATGAACTACCCTGGTCCTACTTGGAGGAATGGTCGGGTTGGGGAGGAAGGAATCAGCAAAAGACTTGATTGCTTCTTATCATCATCCCTTCTTATTCCTAGTCTTGCCTATTTCAAGTCTTGGGCTACTCCTTCTGATGTTTCAGACCATTACCCTATTTGTCTGGAGTGGGGTCAAAGACTTGTATTGCAATGCTAGCCCTTTAAATTTAACAAAGCTTGGCTCATGGAAGATGACTTCACCCCTCTGGTTAAGTCATCTTGGAAGGATCCCTTGGATTTTGGACCTTCAAACCCCTTGGATTCTCTCTGAGGGAAGTTAAAACACCTCAAAGTTTTTGTTAAAGGTTGGGAGAGGAAGAAAATTTGTGAAAGGAAACAATTTCTCCTGGACTTAAATGAAGAGATCACTCACATTCTATTGAAGGACTCCGGGATTCTATCAATTGCAGATGCAAGCAGACTGAAAGATCTACATGATAAAAAGGGCAGTTTCTTGGCTCATGAGATCACTACCCAAAGAATCAAAAGCAGAGTCCTCTAGCTAAGAGAAGGGGATGCCAACACTAAATTATTTCATGCTTATGCTTCAGCAAGAAGGAATTCAAATGCTATCTAGTCCCTCAAAGAAATAAATGGTAACCTAGTATCTAAGGATATATCCTTAAAGAAGATGGGGAAAAAACACTTCAATGTTGTATTCATGGATGATAAGTCCACAAATATTATTGATCAACTTAAGGTAATAAGGCTATTTCTGACTTTTACTCAGACTGAGGAGGTAAATTGTTTCTTAGAGCCTGTAACTATACAGGAAGTAGAAGCTGTTCTAAAGAGATTCAAGAAAGACAAAAGCCTTGGGCCTGATTGCTGGATGGTTGAGTTCTTCCTGGTTTTTTTTACCTGATTGGCGAGGATCTTACCTCTATAGCAGAACAAGCAAGAGTAGAGGGATACATCCCGGGTTTTGTGAACTCCACTTTTTTGACCCTGATACCTAAGTGTGAAAATCCCTCCACCTTTGCATACTTTTGTCCTATATCCTTATGTAACCTTATCTATAAGATCATTTCTAAAATTGACGTGATCTACCTAAAACCTATACTGAATAGAGCTATCTCCTCACAACAATTTGGTTTTTTAAAGGATCGTCAGATCACTGAACCAGTAGGCATTACCCATGAAGTTTTACACTCCATCAAAGCCAAAACTTCAAGTGTCCTTGTACTAAAGCTGGATTTATTCAAAGCCTTTGATAGAGTCAATTGGACATTTCTGAGACTCTTGCTTCTACAGATAGGTATCCCTCTGTTTGGTGTTAACTGGATAATGGGATGTTTCAGAAACTCTTGTTTTGTCATTTTAATCAATGGGACACCTTCGTATTTTTTCCCTGCCTCAAGGGGAATTCGATACGGTTGTCCCCTATTGCCACTTTTATTCATTCTTATTATTGAGAGCCTCAGCATAATCATTACTGGTGCCCAGCAAAAAGGACTTATTAAAGATTTTCAGTTCTCTCCTAGCCTGTCAATAACTCACTTACTTTTTGTTCATGATGTAATTCTTTTTGGAATTGGAACTATCCAATAATGGGGGGCATACAAAGAAGTATTGGACTTGTTTTTTTCATCCACCAGTATGATTGTCAGTATGGAAAAATCCTCTTTTCTGTATAATAATGTGGATGACGAGACTAGAAGGAAAATTACTCTGCTTCTCCCACACAGCTTGGCCCCTATAAACTCAAGGTTTAAATACCTGGGCTATCGATTAAAACCTCTGGGATATCAGGCATCAAATTGGAAATGGATGGTGATGATGTTTGAAAATAAGATAAACAACTGAACTTTTAGATTGCTCTCCTTGGGAGGTAGATTAATTCTCATAAAATCTATACTTACATGGATTGGAGTGTACTGGTTTGCTCTGGAAAGATGTCCCGGCTCTATACTGAATGCCTTGAGACGTTTAATTTTTAACTTCCTGTAGGGAAGAACAGATGGTCATCATCGTTTTCATTTGACAAACTGGAAATCAATTTTTGTTCCTGTTGAATATGGTGGCTAGGACATAAAGAACCTAGAGTGGTTTGGGATCTCCCTCTGACTGAAGAGTTTGTGGTAGGTATTAAATGGAAATGGTATTTGGAGTCAAATTATTGCTCATAAATATCTAAAGGACAGACCCTTGGAGGACTAGATTCGTGCTTGGAAATTCACTGTTAATGGCACCTCATATTTTTGGAACGGGTTTGTTAGAATCCTGGATTGGATTACATGCAAGCTCGGTTGGAAAGTGGGTGACAGACTAAAAATACGCCATGGCATGGATCCGATTGCAGGTTTGGAAACCTCATACATACTCCCAATGGATCTCAGAGAATATCTGGTTGACTATGGGATATCGTGCCTGGCCCAGGCACAAAAATTGGATGGACTCTTTGTTGGTTATCATGGATGGTTATCAGCTTATGATCTAGACCTAGGAGGTGAATGGGTGGAACAGTGGACATATTTTGTAAAAGGTCTCTCTCATGATGGAATAAGAATTGGGGATGTGGAAGATTCCCTTCTCTGGCTGTATGATAAGGATTCGGGCATGGTTTCTGGAAAAAAAGCATATGAGCTTATCATATCAAATTTTTTTCCTCCTCCTTCTGGATGTATCATCTCTCAGATCTAGAATTTCAACATCCCACAAAAGCTGAAGTGCTTCACTTGGTTGGATTTCTTTAATAAAATCAATACTTGGGATAATCTCTGCAATAGGGGCTGGCTCGGTCCAAACAGGTGCTTCCTTTGTAAGAAAGAAGTTGAATCAATCGACCATTTGTTTATAAATTGTTCCTTTGCTCATGAGGTTCTGGTTTGCTTGGATAATCTGGCTGACATACAGGTGGACTGGTCTAAACCGACTCTTACAGGGAACCTTATCAACTAGCTGGAAAAAGACATGATGCTTTCATATCTGCCTATTTTGTTCATCTGGAACCTTTGGAAGACTAGGAACAACCACATTTTTTTAGAACATAGAGCCAAATATCCCCTCTCTCTGTCATAAGATTATGTCTGAGGATTTATCTTTTCATGTACCTCAAGCCAAAAGACCTAAAGCCAGGAATATTGGGGATCCTCCATTAAAACAATTTCCCATGGATTTCTTTGATGGAGCTATAGCAGATTCTAAAGGTGGAGCAGGGGTATGCATATGGATTAATGAACAACATTTCATCGAAATGAAATTAGGCTACGGTCTCAACACTAATACAAGAGTCGAGCTATTGGCACTTTGGGCTTTACTTTCCATTGCCAAAGATATTGGATTTCCATATCTACATATCTTTGGTGATTCCTCTGTGATTATAAATTGGGCAAAGGATAATCCACTCTTACTATTGTGAACCTAGAAGCTTGGTGCAACAACACCAAAAAGATGATTTCTTTGTTCACTTCAATGGATTTCAGCCATGTTTATAGGGAATATAATATGAGGGTTGATTCATTATCCAAGATTGGGCTACTTATGGCTCCTGGCCATCTTACTTTTATAGAATATTGTAAAGGTGATATTTATGGGGAAGTTAATCTTCATTTGTTTTGAGAATCAACTCTGATGTTGACTAAGGACTATCTTTTGATGTAGTTAGTCCCTTTGGGGTGCTATCTTTCTACGGGTTTTAGTTAATTTGAGTTTATCCCTGGAATTTTGAGAGGTCTCAAGCCTGTCTTGGATAATGCCGTAGGGCTCATATTATCTTCTTTTGAGACATTTATGGTTGACCTTACTTGCAGATTTTTTTTATGAGAGGATCTCTTTTCGGTTCATTAAGCCCTGGTGGGGACAATAGTTGACTCAATCCTATACCCCTGCTAGTTTTTTGATGATACTATTTCCTGTATTGTGGTTAGATTTACATGAATGATCCTGTTGACTAGAAGATGTAACAAACTACCTTTGATTCAATACAATATCAAGAAATGCTTTTTCGTCTGAAAAAAGGTCTCAAAGAACTAGGAATGTTATTACCAACCAACAGAGAGAGAATCAAAACCAACCATTAGTATACCCTTCAACCATGACAATAATTGCACTGCAAAGTGTTTTATGTAGGCTCTACCAGAACGCGTGTGTGTTAAAAAACAATTAAAGATTTTAATACATTGGATGATAGCTTGTAACCCATTAGAGGAAAATAAAGTGGTGTCATCTCTTTTGACGGCAGATGGACTTGGAGCGGTCGATGGTCAGCCACTATGAAAACGCATGTACATGTTTAGCTGGCCACCTATCCTTCGGATCCATCCCTTCAATTTTCCTTTAGCTGGCTGATTGTCCTTTTGACCCGTCCCTTCAATATTCCTTTAGCTAGATGCATTCCACGTGGTTATTGATCCCCTGGAATGTATAGTATAGTTGTGCACCGAAAGCTATTTGGAGTCTTCACAATTTCCTTTTGACTTGGGAATTGGTACATTTTCGGCCACTGTGAAAACACATTCAGATCTAAGCAACAACCTGGAAAAAGTTTGTTGTTTATTTCTATATTGATCTTCATCGCATCAGCATGTTTTCCATTTCAATTCTCCATAATTTCTCCAGGGCCTAAGAGAGTGCTAACTCATCTCCTCCCTTGTAATCTCAGTCCGAGTTTGAGTCTGTGTCTATTGATCTCCCTAGTGCACAACATCGGATCACCACAATTTCTCCAGGGCTTAAGAAAGTGCCAACTCACCCATCTCCTTCCCTATAGTGTAGTCTAAGGCTTAACTAAATGCCAATATTTCATATCTCCCCTGTTCCTATGTCTATTTTCCAGTTGGCAATGGTTGCATCCTCTTCCACCGCTGCCTCTACTTCCTCTAATTCTAACAACAACAGCAACACCTCATTTGATGTGTATAAACCACCATGGTCTCGATGTCAAGAAAACCTTTGCAAGCCATCTATACCAATGCCTTCATTCTTACGGATTGAAGGTCTTTCTAGATCAGCAGGAATCGTAACGAGGAGACTATTTCACCCCTCAAATTAAAGGGGATATTCAAGCAGCCTCTGTCCACATGGCTATTTTCTCTGACGATTCAACTTGGTGTCTAGACGAGCTCCTATGGATGTTGGAATCAAAGGATTTCATAATTCCAGTGTTTTACCAGGTGAAAACTAATGAGCTTAGGTGGACATAGGGAAAATATGGACGATATTCTCAAGCCTTGCATAAACATCAAGTGAAGACCACGGATGATTCTCAAAATCATGAAAAGAGGCTGCGACACGACCTAGCGACTGTTAAGCAGTGGAGAGAAGGTCTTAAGAATGTTTCTCTAATAAGCGGCTTCAAGCCCAACCTCTTAACAACTTGAAGTTATGTTTGATTTTCTTTAAGTTGGGACCGTTTTCATTAATTAGGATTGATTCTTCCATATTAGTAAGGGAAATGCACCTCAAAACAATTTTTTAAGCCCAAAATGATATCCAAATGTTCAATGTTGTTTTAGGAAAAGGCTAGGTAGGTTTGTATGAAAACCTTTTGGTGTGATGTAGGATTATATATGGGTGCAAGAATATGGATATCAGAACATAGGGTACTGTGAGGGAAAATTCGATCAAGGATAAGAAGGATAATGAGTTTGTTAAGGCCAAAGAAAAAAGGTGTTGCTGATTTTATGGATCAAGGAGGGTTGGCATGCTTCAAAACTTGATAGATTGAGTATCTAATGATGAGCGTTAGACATGACGTGGAATGTATGGTAGGATAACATTTTTTAAGATGGATTTAGGACATATAAGGGTTAGGAAATGGTGTATTTTGGATGCCTAGTCTAGTATGAGGATGAGAGATAGGTTGAGGAAGGGTTTGGGACTCGGATGGAATGGGATAACAAGGTGAGGTTTTGTTGTCTCTTACAATCTTCAAAAAATGCAGACCAACAAGGTATTTAACCATAAAAAATTTGTTGAGCCTAAAATAGTCCTCTCTCATGCAACATTAATCCAGATTTTGATGCCCTATGGTTTGGTGATATCCTTGTAAGACAAAAATAACCTAGAGACCCCAACATTAACCTTTTTACATATCAAATGAAAGTGACATATTTTCTTAACCTTATTTACCTAAGGTTACCCCAAAATACAAATGAAAAGCGCATGTATATTTTATGGGTTTTTTTTAACAAAATTCTATTTTTTTGTTATTAAGATTTAAGAGATCTAGTGTTTGAAGCACCAATCCACACAACACACAAAAATTGATAACCTAGAAAATGTACAAAGTAAATTGTGAATAATTAAAGTGTGTTATAGGAAATGAAGAAAAAATCTAAGACCCTATATTTATTGGTAGTGCAATAGGAAAAAACCAACATGTATTAAGTAACACTAAAATATGGCCTTGCATTTAGTGATGCGATATGATTCTTTACATTTATTGGTAGTAGGGAACCAGGGCTCAACATTTATTGGCACTATGAATTGTAACTGTACATTTAATAGAAATATGAAACTATGGTTATACCTTTATGGTAGTGCACAATTGTGACATGTATTCACTAGATTGCATGACCCATGGATTTAGCAATTATGAGTGTGGCATGTACATATATGATGGATTTGATTGTAAACTTCCATTTATGATTGTATTGGTCAATTGAATTGAATTATGGCATCTATAATTCTATTTGATTGTAGACTTCCATATATTGCAAAGTCAATGTTGGAAAACAGACGTTTATATAATGACATGAGAGAGTTGAGAATTAAGGTTATATAATACACTTTCCACTTGATAGATAATTTAACTTGTATTCAATTTTTTTATGATATTTACTAACATTTATTACAATTGTTGCATCCTTTCATAATGGGGATGGCATCTTAGTTCTAGCTTATCTCATATTTGATTATGGTCCACTTTCATACGATGTAATATGATTATGGTTCACTTCTATGTGTTGTAAAATTAGTAATATAACACAATTATGAATTATGACATTAAATTAGTACTAACTTTTAATTTAGATTTATTTTGTTTGTTTGCAGAACACTTTGGATGATCCAATAGATGACGATCTAGAGTATGTTGAGTCTAGATCGTATCTAGGAGGTAATGATGAATATGATGATGTAGATGAAGATGACGATGAGGAGGATTTCCATGAGGATGACGATCATGATGATGTTGATGTTGCTAGTGGTTGTCAGTGACATTCTTCATATAGGCTTGTATAATAGATTGTTGTTCTTATGTCATTATGATACCTATATCATATTGACATGTTATTGATCAAAAGGTATATTTGACTTTCACTTGTTTTACTTATAGATGATGGTGATGTTATTAGTACTAACTTGTCAATTTATATATATTGAAAGTTGTTGATGTTTCTTTTATGGATATTTACTAAGCATCATGATTTTGCTAGTTTGCTTGGAAGTTGTCAATTTCCATTAAATTTCCTCATAAATGTTATACTATAAATTTGAAATTCTATATATTTTTTTTAGATAGATCTAAGTTATTTCATAATCATGATATATTTCATATATTGAATTGAAATTACTAAAATCTTGCTTCTTATGATATGGGTATTGACTTATTGCTTTTACTATCTCTATAACGATGTCCATGACATGATATCGATTTAATGGTATATTAGACTTTCACTTGTTATAATTATAGATGATGACGATGTTAAAAGAATTATCTTGTTAATTTATATATACTGGAAGTTGGGGATGTTTTTTTTATGGAGATCTAATAAGTATGATGATTTTGCTAGATCTTGTAAGATTTTGTCCATTTCCCTAAAATTTATTTATAAATATTATGCTATAAATTTGAGATGTGATATTTGTTTTTTTATAATGATATATGTTATTTAAGAACAATGATATATTTATTTTATTTAATTGAAATTAATAAAGTGGAAGCTATAAATGAAGCAACATGAGGTGATAAAATGGAAACAAAATGAGGATGAAAATGGAAGCCAAACTAGGTGTTATTTGTGGCTCTAAATATGAAGCTAAATTGGGTGCTAAATAAGAAGAAAAAATCGATGCTAAATAGGAAGCAAAAATCAACACTAAAAGGAAGCAAAACTTGGTGTTAAAAAGGAAGCATACCTAGATGCTAAATAAGAAGAAAAATTCGGTGCCAATTAAGAAGCAAAACCCTGCATCACATAGGAAGCAAACATGGAAGCTATAATGGAAGCAATACCAGAAGCTATAATGGAAGCAATAATGGATGCAATGTTGGAAGAAAAAAATGAATCTATAAGGGAAGAAATACTAGAAGCAAAAAATGAAGCAATAATGGAATTCATATTGGAAGAAAAACCTAGCATCAAAAAGAAAATAAATCCCGGCACTAAAAGGAAGAAAACCATGGTGTTAAAAAGGAAGTGAAACTAGCGCTAAATAGGAAGCGAAATTCATGCCAAATAAGAAGCGAATCCCAACATCACATAGGAAGAAAACATGGAATCTATAATGGAAGCAATACCAAAATAAAAATGAAATCTATAATGGAAGCAATACCAAAAGAAAAATGGAATCTATAATGGAATCAATGTTGGACACAAAAAACAGAATATATAAGGGAAGCAATACTAGAAGCAAAAAAGGAACCAATAGTGGAAGCCCTATGGGAAGCAAAAATGGATACAAAACCTGGCATTAAAAAGAAGTAAAACGTGTCATTAAAAGGAAGCAAAACTTGACACTACAAGAAGCATCACTTTGCTGTTAGGATATTTAGACACTTAGGAGTTAGTTAAGATCAACTTGTGTAATATATCCATTAGGTAAAAGTGTGTTTCTTTAGTATGCATTTGTAAATATTCTAATCCGACAGTCATGATATGTTCTATACATAGAGTGATCCGACGGTTCAACTTCTCTTAGATCATACCTACCATTGATCCATGGCTTAACACCCGATTGGTTTACGATCTCTATTTAAAGAGCATAGAGGGTCCTTAGCTAGTTGATCAATTATGAGAAGCTCATGTAACTTTATTTCTTTTGCATAATGTTGTAATCTCATAGATCACATAAGGTCACCAATAATACATACTAAAACATACATATAAAACAGAGACAAGAGAGAAGAACAAGTAGGTGAATTAACATATTATATTACATGAATGATTCCATACAACATAGACAACTAAACTGAGTTCTCATCTGGCTCAACAACCTAATATATATGATTACAAAACAGTTACAAAATAACTACCTGTCAGTTCAGTGAACCAACACGACCTTAGTTGGCCGACCTAATCTCTAGATTAGTCGGTCGACTGACTTAGTCAGCTGATCAAGTAAGTTGGCTCTCGTTCAAGTCGACTTATCGACTTGCTCCTCCTACATCTCCCCCACAATCAAAACGTTTCTTCATCCCAAAGAAATAGGGAGGTACAAAAATTCTTCTGGTCTCAATAGTTACTATGATGTGCCTGGTCTTCATGGGCTGTGAAATCTGATGGTCGATTGTTTCTGTACAAAGACTTCGACAATGGTTAGGGCTGTTACTGCGAGGTGATGTTGGAAATCTATCCAAATTTGCAAAATATTCTAGATGTTGATGGTAAGTGTGGTCAGGCTTGATAGGATCGACATTTTTTCTGAAATGGATACTTCTGCTATTCTCTCCATGTCGAGACCCATAAACTGGTTCTTCTCGTTTGCAGTCTCGATAAGTCGTTTCATCTGCTGACAGATGATGTCAACTTTTTCTAAATTGGGGATAGCTTACTGCACCCACTGATGTGCTTCCCTCTCAAGTCCCTGCAGCTTAGTTGTTTCAAGCACTATTTGTTCTTCTATTGTGGTCCTTAGTGCTCCCTCAGTGGTTTTCCTGCTTTCCAATGCCTGGATCCCTTGTTGGGCCTACCAAGTTTGCTGATAGACTTGCCCGTAGTAAGCAGGCTAGTCTCTCAGTATTTCTTTAGTTATGACAGACTCCTCCATGTGATCTTGCAGCACTTTATAAGCTTCAAAAAAGGCTGTGTGTTGTGCCAATAGGAGTCGGGCAGTTTCTTCCTTTTGTTCTTCCTTTGTTTCCTGAATCTATGCTTTGAGGGCTGACACCATGGTTTCAAATAACTGATATGCCCTTTCGAGCGGTTTGTCTGTGTCGACCTCTATGGGGCCCGACATGAATGAATGGGCCAGGTTCCTACATTTAGTGAGGAACTCGACCTGTTCTGCATTCTTGTTGTTAAGTTCCTTACGTCTCTACTCGCTTCTCGTCTTTGCTTCGACTACTAGGGTCTTGAGGATTTGTCCTAGCTTTGGGCTGGTCAGTGAGCTTGCATCCTTCAATTTGATCTGGACCTTTGATGGCTGTCCATGATGCTCCTTCTTCTATTTCTCCTTCCTCTTCTTATGCTTTTCTTTCTCTGCTTGTGTTGGCACCTTTGTACCTGCAAAATTTGAGTTGAAATCTTTGGTTTGTGGGATAGTGGTTGATGGTTTCTCTGGTTGGGGAGGTGGGACTATTGCTGCCTCTAGTTGGTTAGATGCAAGTGGTGCAGAAGTGGATGCAGTTGGTGCTGATGGTTGTGGGGGGGCTTGTTCTGAGTCGGGGGGTGGTGGTGGTGGTGGAGATGGTGGTGGCGGTGAGGGAGTTGGTGAATGGTCGAGGGTGATTGGGTTGGGGGAAGTGCGGGTGAGTGGTGGGTTTTCAGGATAGGGAGGTGAGTCTAAGTCAGAGAAAATTTGGTTAATTTGGTGATTTATGTCCTCCTCAGTTTCTTCTCCTCCAGTCGGTGCATCGGCTGGTAGGTTGGTTTGGGGTGCAGTCGGAGTGATAGTTGCAGTCCGACGTGTGGTCACTTCAGCTTCTTTGTCGAGATTTCTCTTGAAAGTTGAAGTGATAGTGGCAAAGGTTCTAGACTAGAATTCATGTCCTGGTTGGTATCCACCGACCTTGAAGAGAGGTGCTTTTGTGGAGATCTTCTGGGCCAACGTAAATATCTCAGGCAGTTTCTTAATGAATACCTGCAAATCTCTGTCTTTATCGAACTTTGCCTTCACAGCTTTCGACATCACACTTTTACACAAGTCGAGTGGGCTTACTAAATGTTGTTCTAGCACTTACTCCTCTGTTACTTTTGTCAGTGATGGAGGTGGAGGCGTTGACACAAGATCGACAACGTTTTTAGGTGTCGTCGTCTGGGTTGTCTTAGATTTCTTTGGTCGACCTGGTAGTGCTCCTGCATCGAAAAATTGTTGGAACTGGGTTTCCACCAGCACCTTATTTGCTGTGGCGTCCTCTATTATGTCGAGGGTCGTAGCTGCCAGTTCCTCCTCATCGTCTGATGAGTCGGCGATGATAAGATTGCACTTACCTTTTCCTCGTTGTTGTTGCTGTGTCTTGAGCTTCTTCCTTGCAGCTGCTATCTCTTTCGACAATTTTTTAATGATGCATTTTGTGATAGTATACTCTGGGTTTTCTGGCTCTGTCTCTCCCCTTGGCTCCTGGGTCGGGATGAGACTTTCTGAAACTAGAGTAATTACCTGCTGCTCTGGCTGTGGCTCTTCTATTTGGGGTTCTTCCCTCTGTGTTATCAGAGGTTTGATGATTATTTGAAGTCAGTTGGTGTGTTCGACCGGTGTCTCCTCTGACACAGAGGTGCTGATATAGAGGTTCAGCTCATAGTCTTCCTCTTTTTCTTAGTCGATTAGCGGCTCCTCGATCGAGAAGTTGCTCTTCTTTGCTGTCGTCGGTACTGGTATTTTGGTTTTAGCCTATCGAGACAGCTCCTGAAAGATCTGGTCGATAGATGGATAATTTTCGAGGGCTTTAGAATTTGAGTCGTCGCCCTGCATGTACCACACCGAGGTATGGTCGAGTTCTAGATGGATGTGGGAGTTTTTCGGTAGACTTATTTGGATGTTTTGAGGCACCCTCCATCTAGTCGTGCAGACTTTAAGCTATTGAAGCCATTTCTCCAATAGGACCTTTCTGTTTTCAAGTTCCTGCAAAGTTCCTCTCTGGGAGAATGGTTTGAATCTCCACATGTGGAACCTTATCGGTTCCTGAAAGATTGGGTTCCCCTCTAGGAAAATGTGGTACATGACGATCCATAAGATGATGGAGGGGAACTTGATGATTCGTCCTGTTTCTTGGCATCTCTCACAGATGGTCTTGACCATGTCAGTGACATATTCATCCCATCTGTATATCTTCCCATTTGTCACAATGGTGTCGATAGCTTCTAGCATGTCTAACTTGAGGTCGCTGCCTTGACCTGCTAGGGTGAGTGTTATTGCTATTATTTTGGCCACAATCTATGGCATTCGAGTTGTGATTTAACTAATCATCAACCCCTTCAAGTTTTTGCCCGAAGCCAACCCAGTTAGCTCTTTGACCAGTCCTTCTTTAATACCGACTGGTACTAGGTTTCCTTTGTTTGAGAGACTGGTCAGCTTGGAGATGACTTCTCCAGAGATGTCGACATATTGGTCGAAGTAGAACTGGTCGTTGTGGTACCGGCTTATGATGAATTTTACAATGGTTTCCTTAGTGCCACCAAAGCTGGCCATGAGCGATGCATTGACATAGTTAAATATGGTGTCGTATTTGATTTTCTATACGGCTTGAGTGGGCTTCTTGTTGACATAATCCCATTATTACATCTCGGCCCATAGTTTTTTCCATGAGCCTTCCTGTACCTTGGCATTCTTAATGTTCTTTATCTTGCGGACTAAAGGTGTGTCTGTATCCTGTAGGTCCTTAGCTTTGGTTGAGGCTCTAGTTTGTTTGGGTTCCATTGTGTCGGTTTGGTGGTCTATTTCACTAAGGGTTTCTCGGATTTCAGTTGACTGGATGCTCTAATGCTCTCTCTATGTGAATTGCGGTGAATGATCCTTTGGTGGTCCAGTATTTATAGGCGATGTTGTGGATGTTTTCGTCAATGAGTGTATTAATGGAGGATGTGATGTTCCAGTTGGAATACTTGAGTGTGCATTAATGGAAAATTGCTTTCGACGCTCGATGTCATGAAGGCACGATGGGACTATCGAAGTCATCGGTCGATGTCGCTTATGAAAATGGTCGATGGAAGTAGTCGGTCGATGAAAATGGTCGACGGTGTTATGTCAATGGGCATGATGTTGGTTGTTGAAATGGTGACTTCATACCATAGTGTTCGGTATGTTCGGTATTATTTTTCTTTTTGTATTTTTAGGTTTTTATAGCTTTTTGGTTTACGGTTATGGTCATTATAGGATTTTTTTTTTTAGGTGAATTTCTAGTTTCTGTAGTGTTTTAATCGGGCTCCATTAATGAGTTTTCGAAATACTATGCCTTGTAACGTCCTTAGTCAAACTGATCCATTGGTATGTATCTCTTCGACAATGTAGGGTCCCATCCATTCTGTATGGAGCTTTTTAGGTTTACCTTTTACTCGACTATTGTATAGTAAAGCAAGGTATCCTACCGACAAGTTTTTGTTCTTGATGTTTCAGTCGTGCCATGCTTTTTGTTGTTGTTTCTGGATTTCTTGATGTTGTATTGCCATTATTCAGTGCTCTTCGAGTTTGCTTAGTTGCAATAGCCGGTCATTTCTTCCTTGTTCAACATCGACATGTAGGATCTCTGTGATGATAGGTGTCTGTTGTCAGAAGTGTAGTGGAACTACTGCTTCTTGTCCATAGACTAGTCGAAAAGGAGTTTGGTCGGTCGAGCATTTGTATATTGTTCTATATGCCCATAATACTGCAGGTATTTTCTCATCCCTGTCATCCTTATCAGCATTACATATTTTAGTTAGTCCTCTTGTTAATGGTTTATTAAATGCTTCAATTGCTCCATTCGACTGAGGATGGTATGCTGTACTCTGACGAAGGTCAATTTGGAACTGGTCGGTTAGGGTTTTGATAGTTCTATTGATGAAGTGTGTTCCTTGGTCACTAATTAGGGTTAGTGGGCATCTAAATCTGGTGATGATATTCTCATAGATAAACTTAGCAGCTATCTCACTAGAACATGTGTCGACTGGTTTAGCCTCTGCCCATTTAGTGACATATTTGACTGCAGATATGATATACCTTGCACCTGTCCATTTTGTTGGTATAGGAAATGGTCCTATGAAGTCTATGGCCCAGATTTCAAATGTCAAACTTGGGTTTACTAATATCAAAGGAATTTCTGTGCTAGGCAGGGGTCGACCTAGTCGTTGACATCTGTCACATCAACTGACAAAATTTTTGCAATCTCTGTGGAGTGTCGGCCACCATAACCCTGACTGTTGGATTTTCTTTGCAGTTGTGTTTGCTTGGAAATGTACTCCTGTAGGTCCATAATGTGCTTCATGCATAATGTTGTCTTGTTCTTGTTCTGGTACACACCTTCTAAGGATGTCATCTAATCCCATTTAGTATAAGAATCCATTTATAAGACTTTATGGTGCAACCTTCATAGCTAAGATATGCTTCTTCTTTGTACTCATTCCTTCTGGTGCATGTCCATCTTCCAGTATTGGGCCATTTCTTCTAATTCTTCTGGGACTGCTTCTATTCAAAATAAATGTGCATAATGTAAGTCATCATCGACTCCTGACATCTCTTCTCCTGTGTCGATTCGGGATAAATGGTTGGGACCGACATTTAGCTTACCTGGTCTAACCATAACTTCGAATTTGAATTCTTGAAAGAGCAGTAGCCATCGACAAATCCTTCCATGATGTAGTGGTTTATTAATGAGATACTTAAGTGCTTGATGGTCTATATAAAATATAAATGGGTTAGCTAAAAGATAATGTCGATATTTTTGTAGTGCAAAGACCATTCATAATGCTTTTCTTTCTGTTGTTGAATAGTTTCTCTCAGCCTTGTTTAATTTTCTGCTACTGTAAACTATAGGATAAGCCATTCCATCATCTCCTCGTTGAGTTAAGATTGCTCCTATTGCTAGGCCTGATGCATCAATATGAACATGGAATTTGATCGACCAGTTTGGAAACTTTAGGATTGGTGCTTCGACTAGTTTTCTTTTTAATTTCTTGAATGATATGTGCCACTCTTCTGTCCAGTTGAACTCTTTATCTTCTCTTAATAGTTCTTCAAGTGGATAGGTCATATCTGAATAATATGTTATGAATTTTCTGTAATAGCCTTTGTGGCCAAGTAACACCCTAACTTGTTTTGGGTTTACTGGTGGTTTTAGGTTGAGGATAATTTTGATCTTTGCAAAGTCAACCTTAATACCTTCCTTACAGACAATGTGCCCTAATAATATCCCTGTGGGAGTCACAAATATGCATTTCTTGATGTTTAGAGATAGTTGAATTTGTCAACATCTCTCCAACATAAGTATAAGCCATTTGCAATGACCCTTTAACATGGAGTATATTTTCCAATCATCAAAGTATACTACCATGGTCTTGTAAATATATTCCTGAAATGTTTTGACAACAATTCTGGAAAATACTGCAGGTGCATTTTTTAATCCAAAAGGCATAACCTTGTAAGCAAATGAGCTAAATTCACACACAAAGGTTGTATTCTTCTGGTCTTCTTTAGCTATTGGCACTTGGTTATAACTTGAGAATCCATCTGTAAATGAGTAGCATTCATGTCCTGCAACCTCATTTAAGATTTCATCTGCACAAGGAGTTGGAAATGGGTCTGTCAGTGTCACTTTATTTAGTACTCTGAAGTTGACACAAATTCTTAGTTTGGTCGGATCATGTTTCTTAGGTTGTACAACCATTGGACTTGCCCATTCTGATTGGTCAATAGGATAGATGATGCCTACTGCAAGCATGTTATCAATTTCTTTTTTGACTATCTCTTTGTATTTGTGTGTTAGAATAATCAACCCATAGTATTTACCCACTTAGACATTATTTCATTTATTTTGTCTTATTTTCCTAGTCCATGAGTCCCACCATGTGCAAGTTGCTAATTGCCTATCCATAGAGGTCAAACTTGCCATCTTTGACTCATGTAGTGCCCTTGAGAGCTTTAGGAATCAAATCTTCTTTATTCCTGGCCTCCTAGGCGCCCATCTACTTTTTCTGCTTTATTCCCTGCTTTTTCAGTGTTTTAAGGCACATAGGAAAGCAAGACTAGGTGAGGTGAATCAGCTTTGTTGCCTCTTCCTCCTCCACTCTTTCCTCCATGATTTTGCATGTATGAGCTGCCATTCCACCACTCATTAGCTTGCCCATGCGCCCTTGCCAACTTGTGAGCTTCATGACAGATTTGGGATTAGCTTTTTACACCTATGGGGGATTTGCCTATTTTGGGTAAGCCTGCTTTATGCTCCTCTTGGATGCCTCCTTATGCATTCGACCTATTGATGTATTCTATATATTTAGCAGCCTATGTTATTACAGGGTTGGCTATTGTACACTCAGTTAATATAATTTAGTGTTACAGCTCCATATTCAGTCTCCATTGTTGATAATTTTGCATGATCAATTGTTAATTGTTGTGAGTGTATTCAATCTATTGCAGGCCTAAATTTCTACATTGTGAGCTAGTTTATATGGCCTTTTCTTCACAGGTCGAACGTCAAGTTTAGTATCAATCTTCATTTCTCCCATTTCGTGGACTAAGCCTTTGAGGTATTTATAATATCTAGCAAAGACATCTTGGAAATCTTTTAATAAGTTCACTATCTCTGTGGTCTGCTCTTCACTCCAGTAGTCACCAATTTTTGCCATTTTTGGTCGATCATCATTTGAGATGTCGAATTCCCTAGTTTTGACTTTAGCATCTAGCCACTCCGGTGCTTTGGCTTCATTGATCAGTCGACTTCCTTCCTTAAACTGTGAGAATGTGGCAGGAAAGTTGGCTACAGTCATTATGTTGGTATCTTGTTTGTCGGTTGTTTCCACTTTAAGGATTGTACAAACAGGTTTGATCATTTCGACATGGTTTGATTTCCATCTAAAGCTTTTTCCTTTTGTATTTTCATTTTCTAACTGTAGTCTTGTCCACTGTGGTTTTGTCCTTGTTTGTATATTGTTGCATTTGATTGACTGTCGGCTATCTTTTAAGGGTTTGTTTTTGGTCAGCTGGATAAATTCTTTAATCTGGTTTGTTGTTTCGACCAAGTTTTCATTTTTTGGTATAAAGTTGAAATCTTTAATGAAATTTTCCCTGAGTTCATTCCATAAGAATGTTTCACCTCTAGATTCTTCCATTTTATACCATTTGTTTGATAAGTCAGTGAGGGTTGATGGGAATAGGTGCGGCCATGCTCGTTCATCCTTGTATCCAAGTCTTCTCCACTCTATTTCACATATCTTAATATGATCTTCTAGGTTTTGTCCTTGAGTGAATATGGGGATCTGAGCTTGTTTGGTTAACTTATTTCCTCCAAACCTTTCGACAAAGTAAGTCGAAGCTGTTGTCCAGGTCTGCAGTCTTGTCTGATGGGTATCCCACCATCTAGCAGCCTGTCCTGTAAAAGTTTCTACTAGGCTTTGAAGTCAGCCATGTTCACCAATATTTTTGGAAACTTGTTCTACATGCATGACTGGTGATTCCCTTTCCTTGTATCTTGGTATTTGTGTAGTATTGACATTGGTAGGTTGTAAGGTAGGGTATCACCTAATTTTCTTTTCAAAGATTTTTGGGACAATGGACACTATGAAGCACTATTGGGTGGGATTTTTCTGCACTTTTTTAATAGTCCAACACCCTCTTGCTTGTGTTTCGTAGTTCTCGATCTCCCAATCATATAATTTTGTGCCTAAATTATAACCAACTAAGTCTTGGTTTCCTAAATGAAGTTCTCCATGGATATTCGATTCTATATAATTTGCATTGTTTTGAATCTGGTAGAGTTGTCGGATGTCGACTTCTTCATCGATAGGTTCATTCCAAGGTTCTCCTTGAGATGGATGAATGGGTACAATAACCTTTTGTCCATTTCCTTTTAATTTGATTCTCTCTTTGTCTAGGGATATCGATGCTTTCATCATTCTACCCCAAGGTCGATTTACTAATGCTGGGAAGGAGCTGGATCCTTCCTTAGGGTCAATGATTTCGAAGTCGACTATGGTCGAGATTCATTTTATAGTTGTGTCAATGTTTTTCCAGACTCCAATAGGTTCAATTAGGTCCTGGTCGACTAGTTTCAGGTAAATTCCTGATTCATATAGTCGAGGTCTGTCCATTTGTTCCCAAGTGTCATGAGTCATGATGTTTACTTGTGATCCAAAGTCGCGCACTACTTGTCGGACATGGTATCCTTTGATTTCTAGGTCAACAAGTGGGTCAGCATCTCCTTTATCTTTTTTATTTAAGCTGCAGATGTTCTTTGTTTGTTTTTCAGAGTTGTTATGTTTTATTTCATATAGTAAGTTGATGAACTGAGAGACTGAGTTGTCTTTTTGTACGAGCTATATTAATTCATTTATTATGTTATGTCAATTATTGTGAGCTTGTTCTTGTCGTGCGATTTCTTTGAATACATTGGTTGCTTCTTTGTATGTTTGTTTTTCTTTAAGTGGATCAGGATAGACATTTTTCTCTTTTATTTTGTTGATTCTTGGGTTATCACTTCCTATTTTTGTTCCTTATCGAGTTACAATATGCAAATTTTTTGTGTTTATTACATCATTTTTTTGCACACACGACAAGACATTAACATTTTTCTTCGTATTTATTTTTTTCAACATGGTAGGGCAATCCTCTAGTGAGTGATCCCCTAATCCACAATGAGTACAAAATTTGAGGTCAAATCTGTCTTTATATGGACAGTCTGCATACCGATGTCCCTCCTTATAACATGTAAAGCACTGGATGGGTCGACGCGGTCGGTTGTCACGATTCCTAGGGAATTGACCTCTTCCTTAGTAGCCTCCACGTCGATTGTCATACCGGCTCTCATATCATCGACCATCATATCTCTAACCATTCGGATCTTTTGGTAAATTGTTTTGCTCATTATGTTGTGCAACTGCGTTGGTTTGGTAGACTGCATGATAATTTTGTCGGTTCTTCAAGTTCAAATGGCAGTCGGCCGTGTTATGATCTTTGGTTTCGTAGATTACACACCAAGATGCCTTGCTGTTCTTCATGTTGAACGGGCAATCTTTTGTCAAGTGGTCCCCATGCTCCTGGTAAATGTCACAAAAAGATATCATCTGTACGAATCGAACGTCCTGTCGGTTGTATTCTTGTTGACAGTTGTCTTTCGAGTGTCCGACCGTCGAGCACTTGGTGCACCAAATCTCCTGATTTTTGAGGTTTAACTCCTTTAAAGACTTATGTACACTGTCCAACTATTCTTCTAATCTATGATCTGTGGAGTAAGAAAGTATGTCCTCATCCATCTCCACTTGTAGAGATTTTGTGAGCGCATCTTCGTAAGATTTGAATGTTTTCATACTAATGTGTCAGCAGACTTTCTGAGATAACCCTGCAAGAAACCACTGGATTATTAATTGTTCATCTATAACATAGTCTAGCTAGTTCAGAAGGTCTTTCCAACGCTTATCATAGTCGCGGACAGTTTCCCATGGCTTCTGTGATGTTGTTTTTAGTTTTTTCGCTGCCAGGTGTTTGGCATCTAGAGTTTTGAAAAATGATAGAAATTGGGCCTTGATTTCGGCTTTGGTTGCTCTAGGTTGTCTTTCCAAAAAGGTCATATACCAAGTCAATGCCATTTTCCTCAAGGCACCGACAAACTGTGCCATTTGTCTATCTTCATCTGTAACTTGGTTGGCCTCCAAAGTCAACTCATAGACGAACCAATGTCATCTGGGGTCCTCATCTCCCTCATATAGAGGAATGTGAGTTGATCTGTGACCCATGTCAGAATCACTGTCACTGCTCTCAGGAGGTGGCAAGCGACCTGGATTCAAGTCTAGTTGGTTAGGATACTCATCTTTCATCTAGGTGACCCGGGTTCAAGTCTCGGCAATGGAACCAATGTTGTAATCTCACAGATCACATAAAGTCACCAATAATACATACTAAAACATACTTATAAAATAAAGACAAGAGACAAGAACAAGTAGGTGAATTAACAGATTATATTACATGAATGAGTCCATACAACACAAAGAACTGAACTGAGTTCTCATCTGGCTCAACAGCCTAATATATATTATTACAAAACAGTTACAAAATAACTACCTGTCGGTTCAGTGAACCGACACGACCTTAGGTGGCCGACCTAATCTCTAGTTTAGTCGACCGACGACTTAGTTGGCTTATCGACTAAGTCGACTCTCGTTCAAGTCGACTTATCAACTTGCTTCTCCTACACATAATAAATTGCTCCAAGTAGCTATTTGGCTGGGGCCGTGGAGTGTTTCCCTCTCAAGGGTTTTAACCACGTGACAAACATTGGTGTGTTGATCTGTGATCTATTTGTGTGAAGTAGTTGTTGAAGGTGTTTGGTCTTTTGGGAGTACCCTGTGTACCCGAACATGGTTTCAGAGCTTTTATGAAGAGCCACTTTCAATTTGATCAAGATCTGGAACTGGTGTTGTCGAAACTTTGAAATGGTTCTGGGTTTTCTATGCATTTCTATGGGAGTTGTTCCCTTGCGTCCGGAGCGTCGTTTCCATTTGGAAATAGTTTTCGTTTCACTGAAAACCATTTTCATTTAATCGAGAAACACCCATTTCATCAAATCTAAAGTATAATGTTACAGTGACGGATTTGTTATTTGTTTTTTTTTTAAATCTCTCATATTTTATCAGTTTTATTATTAGATATGTACTGTTTTAGCCTCAGACTATTGCCTTCCCTGGCTGTGTATGCTCTTTGCTGAGCACCTTGTGCAATCGCAGCGAATCAGAAAAAGAAAGGGAAAGTTTTTTTTCTTGTCTTCTCGGCTACATATACTCTTTTCTGTGCACCTTGTGCGATCATGGCAAATCAGAAACATCAAGAAAACTTGAAAACGTAGACTTTACGGGTAAGATAACTAAGATCTAACCCCATTGTGTGGAAAAAGATTTTCTATTTTTGTTTTTTGTTTTTTTGTCTGATTTGCAGAAGAAAAAAAAGGCAAGCACGGAGAACGAGAGAGAAGAGTAAAAAAAAAAAAAAACCCATTCCTCTTTTCATACTTTTACGTACCTTTTAAACTTAGCTCACTTGGTCCAAAATTGCTTTACTCCTTAATAAGTCTCAAGTCTTATCAAGCTACTTTTTAGTGCATGCAATTTTTATTTTCAAGTTACTTTATTGTAAAAGTGCATCTCACTTAAATAAAATAAAATAAAAAGTGAGTCACTTAAGTCTTTTAATTTATTGCTGCACTATTTAAAGTAATATTATTGTAAAAGTGAACCTCACTTATTCTACAAAAGTGATTCACTTCAAAGCAACTTTATTGTAAAGTGATTATCAAGGTTGATCTTGGGAAGAAGGGGGTTCTTTTTCTAGTTGGTCAAGTTAATATCTGTCACGTCACTATTGGGGACATCTTCAAAATTTTCTTTGATCAAGCATAACTTCATCATCCAGAATAAGTTTTCAGTGCTGTTTTTTTTTAACCGCATATTTTTTCGAACTCTTTGCAGCCAGACAGTTAGTTTCCATTCTTTCAGCCATTATTTTACAGTATGGCTGCCCCTTGTGATATTACACTTACAAGTTTTAACTATTTCTAATGGAAATCTCATATGGAGGATGTTCTGGGAATTAGGGGACTTTTCAGGATAATCTTAGGGAAAGAAACAGAACCCACTAATGATGATAAGAAAATTAAATGGGCAAATAGATGTGATGAATCTCATAGATTGATTGGTGTTATGGAGAGAAATTCCTATGGCTTGAGGTACCACAACAGACAGACTTGACTCCAGAAATCCATCTTTCCCAATATGCAATAGAAATAAAATGTCTAACACTAAAGGATCAGACCTCATACCTTATTCCGGATGGTTGAAGTAGATCCCCGTTGAGCTTTCCAATCTTCAGCTTGAATTGATATAATACTTCCTCAACAACAAGTAAACAATACAAGCATACTATATATCATGGTGTTAGATCTATTCTAGCATATATATCATCAATAATGTAAAAGCATTTCACATATTCCAATGGATACAACATTTAATCAAATACACATCATTGGACAGGAAAAGATGTTTCTATTAATATAAATCAGAGATTACAAGATAGATACAACCTCTGACGGCACGTCTGCGAACCAGAGAAACTGAATCCCCCACTTGGGCCTCCACCACCTCAATCCTCCATCTCTCGATAGCAAGCTCACTACCAAAAGGTAAGCTTGGGAAGAACACAACAATGCTCCAAGGGACAAAGGGATGTAGACTCAAGTATAGTTCTGGCAACAATGGACTATAGTTTCTTTGCTTCAATCTCTCTATATGCCTTCAATGTACCAAGGGGTTCCTTATATAGCTTCACAAGGGATAATGAAGGGTCGAATCCGAGCGATCTCAAGGCATATGGAAGGCCAGGAGTTGAATGAGACGAATCCATGTCAAGGAAAACTATAAAAAGGATTTGGATTATGCACACATCCCTATGTACGCGGTTATTGGGGACAGATCTGCGTATGTACGCGGTTATCAGGAAAAAATCCGCGTATGTCATTTTTTATATAGTTTTTAGGGATGATCAAGATAACATCCAAGGATAAAATATGGTCCATGGGGTCTAAAGAGTCTACAGCGGGACAGGGGAAGGCCATACAAAGTGTGATTCACCTAGAGTGGTGAAATCCACTATAACAGATGCCCCCTAATGTGTGAGGTCAGAGGGGTCATACGATGGCCGAAATACATTATAAGTCCATCCCAGAAGTGGAGTGATGAAGGATCCCAAATGGAAGACCATCCACCCAATTAGCATAGCGCCATGATACAACTCTACATATAACTACAAGTACATATAGCAGTCCCGGATACATAAGACTACAATGGCCATGAATAGGCATAATACATGATATCACATATGTGGTCATCGCCACGTACAATATACATAGATCAGAATCTCCATGATGAAGATATACAAAGGACTATGATCTCCATAATGGTTGAAGATATACAATAGATTAAGATCTCCATAATGGTTGGAAATATCTGACATATACTGGTATCAAGTCACGAGAGCTGAAATCTCATGAACAATGGCACGATCAAGGAGGTAGCATATAAGAGATGCCACCAGTCTGGAAGGTATTCTACACAAATCGCTACGAGTACATGTCCTACTATGCGAATAGAGGTGTCAAGGTCGAAAATAGTAGTCCATCATCTGATTACCGGTCATTGATGTATACCGTTAACAGACGCGAGATTACCCACCGATAATGAAAATGGGAATCAAGGTACTAGAGTGCAAACTAACAAGTGTGAATAGATGTGCTGAGGTCGAACACTTGAGAGAATCCATCGATCAGGGGACATTGATGTACTCCCAAGAAACTGTCGATGGCAAAAGAACCTGCCACGGATGACTGCAAGTCTCAAGGCACTCAAAAGGACTCTAGATTCCAATCCCAGAATAGATGATCTGAAGTCGATGGGATGAAATCCGCTGGAAGGAGGTAATTAAGGCATCCCCCATCATCCAAAACGAGGTACTTAGCAAAGCTGTCTAATGTGGAAGGACTTTATCATAAGGTGCACGAACCAGTAACTGTACCGGGAATGGCCGACATGCAAAGTCAAGATAACTGAGGAATGGCCGACACAGGTTTCAACTTCCTTCGAACAAGATCATAACGGCGTATGGTGACTGAATGAAGGTAGCATAGACTTGATATACAAACTGGGACATCTCTGTGACACAGGAGGCATCAACAGAGGCTCCATAGGGACTGGAAGCTTAACCAATCGGTGGAGATAAACTCAGATCAACGAGTACAGCTCCTAAAGTCAAACTATAACCCAACCAACGGATGTGATATACAGTGCTCTATTCGAAGGCGACATGACTCGACAACTGCCAAAGATAACATCTTTCCTTGTCCGGCTTTTTATTTTTTTTATTTTTTTGGACTTTTTCAATTATTTGAAAAGCTTGAAAAAAGAATAAACTAGCTTTATAGTTACAAACTAGGAGGAGACAAGTGTCATAAGGGAAAACAAACTAGTTCCAAGCAGTGGAACATACCTATGCTCAATTCAAGGATACATGTGTAGGATATCGACACTCGGGGGAAAATCCCCTCCCGGTGAAAAGGGAGATCAAGCTGCGAAGGATATAAAAATGGCTCTGCATGGCTAGACATGAGACAAGCTCGGGCTATATGTCTAAAATGCAATGTCAGGGGAGCCGGCATAAAGCTCAATAAGGCAGGCAAAGCTCATGAAAATGCATTCACAACTTGACATAAGGGGAGTCCGGAGGGAAACAGGCTAGCATAAGATCAAGAGGTGTGTGAGGCTCTTGCAAAATGTCATGGCGGTACTATACAATGGACTCCCACACCCTAAAGGAGAAAACGTTGGCATGGGCACCAAATGAAAATAAGGCACTAACTAGGGTACCCATGTAAGGTGGAGCTCTACCACTCATATCATGCCACTTCTATAGCAGCAAGAAGGTTCCGTGACACAATAGAGTGGGTTTGTACCTAAGGTCGTGGTGACATGGTCATAAAGTCATGCAAAATGCAAACGGTGGTGAACCTAACCTAAATGCCAGTGTATATGTTATACCTGAGATCAGTACGAACGTGTCAATCCAATGGCTGAAACGGCACTGAAAACTGTCTTCTACATCACAAATTATGTCAAAAACGGTCCAAAATGGTTAGAAACTGTCAAAACTATAGGAAAGGGGGTAAAAATTTTCAAATATTTGAAAAATTTTCTATAAATAGTAAGAAATATAAATCATTTGAAACTTTTACCCATTGGAGCTCTGACTTTCAACTGCAAATTCCAGGAGATCCAGCTGGCGGAATTCACAACCGTTTCTTCCAGGTATTTACTCATGCTCTCCTCATGCATTTTGGTATAATTTTTATTGATTTTCATGGTAAAATGAGGTTGTTTAGGCCATATTTACATGAGCGCTGCGGCCCACGTGGGTATTGAAGCTTTTTCCGCGTATAGGGCTAGTTATACGCAGAAAAGGGGCTAGAAACAACGTACATTTGCGGTTGTTTGCAAAACAGTTGCGTATGACGCCGTGCAAGTGAATTTACAAGAATCTAATGGACAATTGGGTAATTTCTCATGCAAGATGGTGCTAGAATGGAGAGAGCGCGAGCATGGTGAAGTAGAGGAAGCTGTAAGGGCTGACGTGAGGGCACAACAAGCTCTTTGAGCATGCGGACTCTACAAGTTCTGGTGTCTTGGTGGTTTGAGGGCCAAACCAAGACTGCTAGAGATGCTAGTAGACTATTGGGATCCAAACTCAGAGTCCTTCCAGATAGATGGGATGTCTCTCACCATAGAGGTGGAAGACATATACTTTATCACAGGTCTATCTAGACGAGGGGAGGTGGTGAACCTTCGTTCCTGAGGTGGGCCATGCGGTGGGCTTACTATCGATGAGTACGTAGCTGTGTACTGCTACCCAGATACTGAGAAGGTGGGGAGCCAAGTCCCTACCAATGCTATACAGGTGCTGGGCCTAAAGGCCATACTACTGACGCTGGGCAGGATAGCAGGCCTAGCCTCACTCCATCAGGCCTTGCGGCCACTGATTTTCTATGCGGTGGAGTATATGAGACCAACCATATACGACTGGAGCACTACACTACTGAGCAACATGAAACACCAGCTCAGTGAGTGTAAGGAAGATAGGATAAGGAACTTTGGGTTCAGCAACATTTTGAGCACATTCTTCTTTGAGCGTGTTCCAGGATTGAGCCCTAGAGTGGACATTCCTCTCCATGGGGTTTGAGATCTGGCCCAATGGTGTTGGGTAGATGCTATGCGCAGACTGGGGGGTGGTAGGGTGGCCAACTCCTATCAAGCTGACTTCTTTCCATGGTAGCGACGACAGATTGTTGCCATAGATGACTACCCCTATGGAGGGATAGATTTCTGGGGGGATCCGGATATGCCATTGCCACCAGGATCGGCATATGGAGAGATAGGTACCGAATCTCGACTCTCACTCTTTTTTAAAAAAAAATTGAGTTATTTAATTTTTTTTGTATTTTCTTGATTATGTGAAATCAAAAAGCCATGTTTTTGGGTGACAACACATAGTGACATCTACCATTCATGTGCAGATGTGGGGCCACGGTGACCAGAGGGCTTCCCACGTCATAGACGGAGGGGAAGAGGGGATGACATCACCGGTGTGGATGTAGAGCGGACGCTCCAGAGCATTCATACCAACTTCGTGCGACTGACTCATAGAGTTCCCATGGCGCAAGTTGAGGACTTTCCTGAGGCCATGCAGCGACAGGTGGTGGGTGTGCCACGCGCATGGGTGCATTTATTCCGGTGGCTAGCTAGAGCCGTAGTGACATATCATGATCACAACCCTCCTCCACAGGATTAGAATCCTGGGAGTGCATATGTTTTGTACGACCGTGTATTATATGATGGAAGCTTTGAAAGCTCCACTTTTATATGTGACACTATGTATTATCACATTTTTTATATATAAAATTTTTTATTGTGATCAGTTTATTTATTTACATGTGTAAAAATGTTTTGTGACTAATTTATTATGAATGAGACAAATGCCAATCTAACATGTCGTTAGCATATGAGTCAGCAACTTGATTATCATTTCTTGGAATGTGTATATATGTTATATTGTCAAATTGTCGTTCTAACAATCTCACACGTAAGAACCTTCTCAATAACGTCGGATCTCTAACATGGTACAAACCATTGAGCTATGACACTACTAACTCCGAATCAAGACGTACCTCAAGAGATAGAACGCCATGTGAAATGGCATCCCATAGAAGCTCAATAACGGCACTATATTTAGCAACATTGTTGGAAGATGGCCGTAGACATACACCTCCTGAAGACAGTACCTGACCCATAGGAGTATAAATCACCCAAGCAGCAGAGGCGGAGTGCTGAGTGTGACGGCTTGCACCATCCGCGAATCCTATGTAGGTGGAAGATTCCCTTGACATCTGCCAAAAGAAATGGAAACTAATCACAAACCCGATCACGATAAGAAAAAGACCTAAACTATGCAAAGCTGTACAATAATATACAACAAGCAGCCTTGGCTAAAGATCATGCATATTATTTTTTGAGATAGAGCCCATTTCTAGACTCCGGCAAAGCTGTTCCTTCGTAATTGACTAACTCATAGGCACCCTTCTCTAAGACACGCTTAACCACGTAAGGACCACGCCACATAGGGTTGAAATTCCCTGCCCTCAAGGGTTATTTCGATTGATCCCACAAAAGGACCAAGTCTCCTTCACTAAACACTCTTAGAGGAACAGACTTGTTGTATTGGACCTTAACGCGACATTTATTAACCTCCAGAGCCACCAAGGCATCTTGACGCTGCTCATCAAGTTGCTCGAGGTGGACCAAACGCTCCTCCAAAGGCGAAGTGTCTGGTAAGAGTTCCACAGCTAGCTTCAACGAAGGGATTTTGCATTCAACCATCAATATCGACTCCATTCCATGCATAAAATGATATGGAGAAAAACCAGTGGCAGTCTTAATCGCGGTTCGATATGCCCACAAATCAGGGTATAACATAATATGCCAATTCGTCTTGCTTTGTGCGATGGTTCATTGGAGAATGGACTTAAGTGATTTATTCTCTACTTCAACCTGTCCATTCGCTTGGGGGTAGTAAGAAGAGGAGTGCTCTTGCTTATACCCTAACTTGGACGCCAAATCTTCCATCATACGGTTCTGAAAGTGCGAGCCATGGTCAGTGACTAGCTCTTTCGGAATCCCAAACCGAGTAATGATTTGGTTGAATACGAAGTGAGCGGCTATCTCACCATTGGATTTTACTGTAGGCATTGCCTCAGCCCATTTCATAAAGTAATCCATAGCCACTATAATATGATGGTGCCCCCCAGCCGAAGTTGGGTTGCAATCCATAAAATCGAGCCCCCACTTGGTGAAGGGACCGGCGGTGATAATGGGATGTAAAGGGGCAGGCTTCGAGCGCATATTCTATGCAAACACCTGGCAAGGGTGGCACCTCTTGACCGCATCAACACAATCTTTAAATATCGACGGCCAGAAATAACCCGCTCTCAAAATCTTTTGAGCGCCCAGATAAATGACCACCACACGCCCCTCCGTGGCAATCATTCATCACAACCTTAGCCTCCTCATGAGTTAAACAATGTTGTAAAATGGAATCTACCCCACGGTGGTACAAAGTATTTTCCACTATAAGGTAGTTCTTAGAGACGTGACGTAATCATCGTTGTTCATATCATGAGAGGTGAGCAGGGGTCCTCTGTGTTTGCAGATATACTATGATATCTCCATACCAAGGGTCAGACATCAAGATCAAGAAGATATGTTCATCGAAAAACATATCCTCACAAACCAACTCCTCGGCCTCGCTCGGGAAATCCGATATAAGCTCTGCAAAAATTAACGACTTCTTCGACTTTGCCGAAGCAAATTCGAGATCGAATTCTTGCAGAATGACAATCCATTTATTATACTTTCCCCCTATCATCCTTCGTGTGAGGAGGAACTGAAATGGATTGACATGGGCCACGACCAAGGTCTGGCGAAGGAGAATATAATGTCTCAAACGCTAAACCACATGTACGGTTGCTAAGGCAAGCTTCTCGACATGAGAGTAACGAATCTCTGCGTCAATAAGGTTTCAGCTCAGATAATATATGACATGCTCCTGGAGCTCCTCATCCTCCTGAACCAATACCATACCAATCGTCTCTAAAGACACAGCCACATATAATAGGAAATCACGGCTATAATTCGGAGGACTAATCACCGGGGCCGATGCTAGAGCTCGCTTAAGTGCATTGAAGGACTCCTGGGCTCGTTCATCCCATTCAAAGGGAGTATCCTTCTTCAAGAGACACATGAAGCCTCTAGTTAAATTGGCAAAGTTGACCACAAATCTTCGTAAGAAGTTTTCCATACCTTGCAAACACTGAAGATGACGAATGTTCTTCGGGGGAGACAACTGAAGTATTGCCTCAACCTTTAAGGGATCAACTCTTATGCCCTCCTTTGAAACGATGAATCCTAGTAAACGACCTGACTTAACACAAAATATGCACTTATGAGGGTTTAATCGAACCGAATAATGGCGGCATATTTCGAATACCAATCTCAAGTGATAGGGATGACGCATTCTCATACGAGAATGAGCAGCGAGATCATCCAAAAATACTTCAATAATAGACTTGAGATCATGGAAAATCAAGGTCATCGCCTGCTGAAATGTAGCTCCAGCGTTTTTAAGGCCGAAAGGCATTTTCTGATATGCAAACATTCCCCAAGGGAAAATAAATGCAGTCTTGTGTTGGTCCTCAGGTTTAATCTAGATCTAATTATACCCGGAAAAGCCGTCCATGAAGGAGAACACTTCGCTACCCGCACACTCATCCAAAATCTGGTCTATAAATGGTGTGGGGAAGTTATCCTTAGGACAGGCATGATTCAAATCACGGAAATCAGTGCATATTTGGATCGATCCCTGCTTCTTATCCACCGGAACGGGGTTTGAAACCCACTCCATCAAGGGAACGGGATAGATAAAGCCGGCTTTCAACAGCTTCTCTATCTCTGCCTTAATGGCGGATGCTTTCCTAGGATTCATAGCGCGTAAACATTGTCGAACAGGCTTAGCGTTGGGGTAAGTCTTAATTTCATGTTCGACAATCTGAGGGTCAATACCTGGCATCTCATCATAAGACCAAGCAAAAACATCACGGAATTCCTTGAATAGCTCGGTATATTCGAGAATCTCAGCTTGGGAACATTCCACCCCAATATAGACATTCTCAATGGTGCCAGGATTTCAAGAAATGTTGATAGCAATCGTGGAAGATATGTTTTCCCTGTTTCCATCAGCCATCTGACCAGGAGAGCTTAATGGAACTATGGGTCTACCAACTCTCTGACTAAGAATCTCCCTATAATCCTCATGCTCCAAACGGTCAAGCGGTGGAAGGAAATATGATCTATGATGAAGTTCCTCCCATGGCAGCTCAACACCTGACATAGCCTCGATGATCGCTTCATCTGAAGGGAAAACCGTGTCAAGGCAGTCGTGGGCATGAGAAGACTGTACTGCCCATGCCAGCAGCACATAGGGGTCTTCCTCCTCCATCCATGAAGAGGAAGAACAAGGCTCCGCAACACTCTGAAGATTGGCTTGATAAGCAATCATGGCTGCAAGAAGCGGCACGTTGGTCTCGACAGGCTCACTCGAAATGCTCAGTGTAGGAAGAATCCAAGGATCTTCCATATGAGTCGTGCGAAAAGACACTAAGGTTGTAGAAGTCGAAGCCTTACCAAAACTAGATCCTATCATGAGGACCGGTGCAGGACAACTAAAGCTTCCCATAAGGGATGGATACATGCCTACACCCACACTCCTAGTTGCCGGCTGAGAGTGTTCAACGATCGGGACCGAAGCTCCCAAAGATGTGGTAACAGGGGCATTCTTGAATGTCATTTGATCAATCGTTACAATCTTCCCATTATGTGGAAACCATACAACGCGGAACAAGGAAGACACAATGGCTTGCATACTATACATCCAATTTCGACCCAGCAAGAGATTGTAGTCGAGGGGTGCATCAACCACCTCAACCTCTATCACAACGGTCTTCCCCCCCAAACGGACCTTAAGAGAGGGAAGAATTCCGTGCGGCCTAAAAGATCTCCCATCAAAAGTAGTTAACATAGTCACTGATTTCGACAGCTCAGGAGAACCAAGACCCTTCCAACAGGACAAAGACATCATAGAGGCAGCAGTGCCCTCATCAATCACGGTATGCTTGACGATCATATTAAGACATTCTACATGTACCAAAAGCGACACATAGTAGGGCAAGCGAGGCTGATGTCCTGTGGTTTCAAATTTGATCACTGAGGAAGAATCATCACTGTTCACACCAAGAGCAGAAAGCAAAGCCTTCCTTTGCGAAGGACAACTCTAAAGCACTTCCAATGTAGACATCGCACAAGGAGTATGGCCCAAATCCTTGACAACTGAATAATTATGGGCGGCTCGGGCATTTGGGTTATGCCCCGAACGCTTAAGTACCCCCTTAGGAATGCGAGGTGCAGCCTCAAGTTTATCCACAGGTTTCTTGATGCGCAAAGGGGTTACTGGTGGATCGGGCTCTTTGCCTGGGCTGGGTTGTGACGATCCATAATCTTTCGCACGAGTCACAACCTTGGCAACACAGACCATGTTAATGCACCCACAAGCACTAGTCTCAGGTGGATCATTCGTACTAGATTTCTCCTGGGACTTCGAGTTCATATTCTGGTTATGCGGTAAAGGGTTCATTAGCACAGTTGGGCCTTGTGCTAAGAGTCTCGAAGCTTCATCAATTCGAGGGCACAATTAAGTGAGATGATCATCCTTACATAGCTTGCAAGGGAACTTAACCTTACGTTTCGCTTTCTTGTCCCCCCCAGCATTCTAACCGTTCTTGTCATTATTGGTAGCATTCTCATTCTTATTCCCACCCTTTCGATTATTATTCTTACCTTTTTTTCTATTCCATCCGAGCTACTGGTTACCCTTCTGGTCCAACGATTGCATAGAAAGTACATTCACCGTCTGGGCGGGTTGAGACGAAGCCGTAGCTTGTCCCGAAGCAGATTGGTTGAGCGACAATTGGCTAACTTGTATTGCAACCGAATCTGTAGGTTTTGCACTTGCACAACCCACAATGCCATCAACATGTGGTCCAGGTTTGACCTTGGGATCAAAAGTAGAATGAGGAGCATTAGGAATAATCTCATACAACAAACCAGACTGAGCATAGATCAAGTCCATTTTCTGCACCCTAAAGATTGCTTGTTCCTCATTTTGCACTCCGGATGTGGAAACATCCTTCGCGATATACGACAATAAAGACTTGAGGAACCACTTGAGAAGGAACTCCAGTGGTATAAAGGCTTTAATTAATCTCTTCCGTCTATGCCACTCCTGAATATGATCAGAAATATGGGTGGCTTTATCTTGCCGAAATGTCGACAAGAGTTCAGTACCAACATCATAATGCACTAGTAGCTGGAAGTGATTAAGAAAATTCATCGCAAGATCGTCGAACAAGGTAAAGGCTCCCTTTGGTAACTCTATATACCATTTCGCAGCAGGCCCTGTGAGGGTGCGTTGAAATAGTCGCAAGCGGACTGAGTCCTGATGTAACGAATTCGAAGAGCACCAAAGGTGAAACGTGGTAACGTGTTCGCTCGGATCCTCTCTCGGTTTTCCTTCGAACTTAGGTATATCCGAAGGAAGCTTGGTAGGGACAGTCGGCCAAGGCGAGTCGTGAGCCACAGGATCGTTCGTAAGTCTCGATAAGTCAAGAAGGTTAAGCGTCGCGAGGAAAGGGAGCTTAGCATGATGAGGTCGATGGACCGCTCCCTGGTTCACATAGGTTTGGGCACCACCATGGCCTTGGCCACAGTGTCCTCCTCCTGTCTGACCCATAGAGGGTGGTGTGGAAGTCCCATAGTAAGGTGGACCTTGACTAGTAGGAGCTACGAAGCCGTAATTAGGAGAATAAGCAGGTTGTTGATACCCACCTCCGTAAGGTGAAGAAACCTATCCATACTACGTCCCGTAATAAGGTCCATAGGTCATCGCATGCGATGTCCCATGGGACACTCTGTAGGTAGGAAGATAAGCTCCGGAAGGGGGAACATACATACTCGAAGTAGGTATATAAGCCCCGGACGTAACAAGCTGACCACTAGAAGGGTGAATATAACCTCCCGAAGTAGTGGGTGGTATATGAACTTGAGACACAATCAGCCTAGTAACCGCAGTACGGACCTGACTCATAGCCATATATCAACTTGAAGGACCACGTGAATAAGGTGGAGGATGTATATTTGAAGAACTTGAAACTGAGGATGAAGGAAGCTCAGTAATAAGATATGTACTAGTACCTATCGTCACTCATCTGGGACCTGGTATCCTAATCGGATCGCTAACCCTAGACCTAGGAGGGAGATGAGATATAGCTTCCACTACTGGGATGGAAGGTGCAAAGTGACTAGTAGTCCCAAACCTCTCCGCAAGGTAAGGCATGGGATTGCCCCCAGGCATAGTGCTAGGCTCAAAATCGGATTCGACATGAAATGTCAAATCGTGCATAGGAAAACCAGTCGTAGCATAACTACCGTAGCTAGTGCTGGTAGATTCGAAGTGAGTCTCGGCATCTTCCGGCATTCGATACCGGTAACATGTCAACGAGGAATCAGCCCTAGGGTGAGTAGGTCTATCATGCAAAGATCCTATTTGGGAAATCACGGGACCGAACTCAGCTAGGTCAGGTGAAGGATCGTATGTAGGAGTAAGTTCCCCATCATCAATACGAATGGGAGAAGGTGGCTCAGGAATAGTCTCTGAATGATAATCCATGGTGTGTGAATCAGTGTGTGACATAGTCCACCTGGACTATCTAGGTCTCTCTCCCAAAGGAGGAGGAGAAGTAGAAGGCAGAAGCCCAGCTAACCAACGAGAATGGCGTGGAACCGCACTCGAATCCACAATGACTCAAAAATAGCAAAGACTCTCTATTTACGTAAACCCTAGGCCAACTAGCGTGCACAGAGCAATCACTAATAAAATCTAAAGCCAAATGCAAGCAAACAAGGGCTGGATAAGTGAGATCCCGAATGAAGCAGGTATGTCTCGCCAAGGAGAGGCCTGAGACTCCCATACACAACAAGCAGAGGTATGTAACCAATTATTGTGGCCCTCGACTTCAACACGTAAAGCGACTGTGTTGTCCGACCCCAACCTGGCCGGGACACATGCAGAATAACCTCTACAAGTACCCCCTCGATATCTTAGGTAAGGTCACTATGGTCACCTCAATATAATCAAAGCTCAGGCGGACAGTCGCAGGCAGGATTGACCATATGGGCAGGGTAGCAAAGCCCGAAACTCCCAAAAGAGTCCCCAGATATGAATACAATCCTGGCAATATCGCCGGTGCTACTCAGTTATGACTAGGGGTCATCCCAATCGATAACCGCTCACACTGCCTCGTGCTTAACTCCCGTTTGAGAGGAGGATCCTGAGAACGATGGTTATACCAAGGATTTCACACACTCCCTGGACAGACACCTAAATGTTGTTGTTAAGTGGTCTTGGAGAATTAACTTACAATGAACTATTCCAAGATCCTAAAACCTAAGCTTGTTGGTGCACCCTAGAAAAGAAAAGAGTGTAATTCATTTTAATTAGCGTTGATTTTAGTTGGATTTATTACTCAAAAATAGGATATGGTCGTGCAACTAGTGGTGTTATGACGCAACATGAAGTAAAATGCACACCGTAACAATCAATGCAAATGCATTGTGTCCATGTAAACAGGGTATGCGTACTACGTGAAAAACACAATTTTTCTTCAAATGATAAATGCAAATTTTCCTATATGAAGTCCTAACTAGTACTCCAAACCCAATCTAGATCTAGTGCAAGTACAATGCAAAGTGCAAAATGCAATGCATGATGATAAGCAAATGTTTTTGGATTTTTTGAAAATATAAGAGATGCAAAAAGCAAAAGAATGATTCTACCACCCTCAGACTCTGCAAGCACACATAAACAACATCCAAGCACGGCACTAAGGTAAAAGAACTCTAATGTACTAATCTCAAACAAAAAATTGAAAATGCCATGACAAGAACTTTCCTAAAAAAAAATTAGGCTAAAAAAAAACGTTTCCAGTCAAAAACAAAGGTCAAAATAGACTCAGGCAGTGCCAAAGGAGACTCAGCAACTAACAGCATTCACCCAGCAACCAAAAATCTTCCCCCAAAAGGAAAAATCCAGGGTATACGTGACTGTTCGCAGTAAACCCGCGTGTATACGTGGAAAACCCAGAGGAAACCACGTGTATACGCGAGTGTAAACCCAAAACCCGCGTACAGGAATAAAAAGGTGCATAAAAACAAGGCAAACAGGCAGGCTGAGACAAACTTCACTCCAATCAGACTCTACCAGGCATACATGCCCCCAGACCTGACACAGAAACAAGAGAGAAAGAGCAATTCAAATACATTGAATGCTGAGAAAATCACCCCCAAAGGACAACTACTAGGAACTCCCCAGTGGAGTCGCCAATTCTATTACGGAGAGAAATTCCTATGGCTTAGGGTACCACAACAGACAGACTTGACTCCAGAAAGCCATCTTTCCCAATATGCAATAGAAATAAAATGTCTAACACTAAAGGATCAGACCTCGTACCTTATTCCGGACGGTTGAAGTAGATCCCTGTTGAGCTTTCCAATCTTCAGCTTGAATTGATATAATACTTCCTCAACAACAAGTAAACAATACAAGCATACTATATATCATGGTGTTAGATCTATTCTAGCAAATATATCATCAATAATGTAAAAGCATTTGACATATTCCAATGGATACAACATTTAATCAAATGCACATCATTGGACAGGAAAAGATGTTTCTATTAATATAAATCAGAGATTACAAGATAGATACAACCTCTGACGGCACGTCTGCGAACCAGAGAAACTGAATCCCCCACTTGGGCCTCCACCACCTCAATCCTCCATCTCTCAATAGCAAGCTCACTAACAAAAGGAAAGCTTGGGAAGAACACAATAGTGCTCTAAGGGACAAAGGGATGTAGACTCAAGTATAGTTTTGGCAATAATGGACTATAGTTTCTTTGCTTCAATCTCTCTATATGCCTTCAATGTACCAAGGGGTTCCTTATATAGCTTCACAAGGGATAATGAAGGGTCGAATCCGAGCGATCTCAAGGCATATGGAAGGCCAGGAGTCGAATGAGACGGATCCATGTCAAGGAAAACTCCAAAAAAGATTTGGATTATGCACACATCCCGATGTACGCGGTTATCGGGGACAGATCCGCGTATGTACGCAGTTATCGGGTAAAAATCCGCGTATATCATTTTTTATATAGTTTTTAGGGATGATCAAGGTAACATCCAAGGATAAAAGATGGTCCATGGGGTCTAAAGAGTCTGCAGCAAGACAGGGGAAGGCCATACAAAGTGTGATTCACCTAGAGTGGTGAAATCCGCTATAACAATTGGGATGTCAATCTCTACTGATTTACGATTCCACATATCTGGAATTGATGAACCTTATATAGCTTGGGAAAAGTTGGAATCTGTGTTTGGTAAACATAATGAAATTCGAGGTCATCAACTTGAGAATGAGTTGTTTTCCTTGAATCCAAATGATTTTTCATGCATTCAAGACTATTTATCTAAGTATAAAACTCTTAGACTCTTATGTACAGAATGCAAGATTAAGAAAGAAGACAAACAATGTATTTATCATATTCTTTCCAAACTTAGACTTGCATATTCTGTTTTTGTATCTACATTCTACTCCATGAAAGAATCCTTGACTATAGCTATCTATTAAGAGCCTAGGTTTGAATTCTTTTGTGATTCCTTAATTAGAGAGTAAGATAAGGTCATTCATCTTGGAATAATTAACAATGAAGATACATCTGGGAAAGCCTTATTGTCCCAACAGAAAGAAAAGTCCAAGCCTCCCAAGAAATAGAATTTTCGTAATAATAAGCCAAACAACAAGGGTCCCAAACCCTCTCAGTCAACTCCTTTTTTTAAAAATGACAAAGGAACCAAGAAAAAAGGAAAGAAGACTGAGCATCATTGCAATTTTTGTAGGAAAGATAATCATGATGAATCTAAGTGTTTTAAGAAGATGGCAGCCTTGAAAGCAGCAATGAAGAAGCACCACATCAGCCTAGATTTGTCTTCAGAATCTACCTCCCATGGACATGCACTTTGTGCTTCTGGTTACTCTTATACTGCATCTTCTTTTTCTACTTCAATTGAATGGCCCATTGATTCTAGAGCATCTTATCATATGGCTAAAGATCAAACCATCTTTTCTACTATGCATGAATGTAACACCAAACAAATATTTGTTGGTGATGATAGATCTCTAAGTGTTGTAGGATTTGGAACAATTCCAGTAGAAAATGGTCATTTCAGTGATGTACTATGTGTTCCAAAAATTTCTTGCAATTTGTTATCAGTCTATCAAATTACTCATTTAGGTTAAGGTAAAATTGTGACGTTTACACCTCACCAAGTTGTAATCAATGATTTTAAAAATCCTCAAAATGTCATTGCTACTGGAACTATTGATGATATTACCAGGTTGTACAAATTTAACAACTTTGGGTCATCACCTTTTCCTTCAGTTTTTGTTGATCATAGTGATAACTTGAGCAAACTTTGGCATGAGCGATTTGGTCACTTAAATTATTGCTCATTGCAACAACTATGTAAAGACAATATGGTGACTGGTCTTCCGCTGGTATCTTGCAAGGACAGTGTTTGTTCCGGTTGTGTACTCAGAAAACATCATCGGGACAGTTTTGACAAACGTGCCTCTTGGCATGCCTCGGTTCCCTTGGAGCTTATGCATAGTGACTTGTGTGGCCCTCTTCCATCTACTTCCTTTTTTGGTTTCAAATATTTCTTAACTTTCATTGATGACTACCCCAGATGCACTTGGGTTTACTTCCTAAAACTTAAGAGCGAAGTATTTAACATGTTCTTGGCCTACAAGGCCCTTGTTGAAAAACAATTTAGTCATCAAATTATTAAGTTAAGATCTGACAATGGAGGAGAATATGTTAACAACAAGTTCACTACTTTTTGCACTGAACAAGGAATCCAACAACAACACATTGTTCCATATACACCACAACAAAATGGTGTAGTTGAATGGAAGAACCGCACTTTAAAAGAAATGGCTAATTGTATGATCCAATCTAAGGGACTAAGTCTTCAATATTGGGATGAGGCCATAAATTGTGCAAATTACATAGTTAATCGTACACTCACTAAAGTTTTACAAGGTATAACACCGGAAGAAGCATGGAGTAAAATTCAACCAGATGTAAGTCACTTTCGTGTGTTTGGTTGTGAAACATGGGCTCACATTTCGGATGAAAAACGAAAATCATTGCAGCCTAAAAGTGAAAAGTGAATATTTGTTGGATATTTTGAAGATGTAAAAGGTTATAGACTTCTTCAACCACATTCTCATGATATAATCATTAGAAGAGATGTTAAATTTGATGAAAATCTCTTGGCCTGCGAGCCTAACTTGGCGGGTGTGCCATCTTTGGCCTGCGAGCCTGATTCGGCGATTATGCCTTCTTCTTCTTCTTCTTCCAACTTCCTTGACAGATTTCCAACTCCAATTTTTGATGATGACAGTGAGGATGAAAATCCACCTCCGCCTGCTCATGTTCCTCCAATTGCACTAGCACCAATGCTTCCTCGATGGGTCCGTTCAACATGTGAAGCAGCTGGTGATCTTACCGGTGATCCTAGAGATCAACGTCGAACATGTTCTCAGTTTCAACGAGCCTCTTCTCTTTTGGCTCAAGTTTCCGAGAATCATGATCCAGAAACTTTTGCAGAAGCTTCAGGAAATTCAAATTGGGATGCAGCTATGGATGAAGAATATCGTTCCTTAATGGCGAACGATACTTGGGATCTTGTTCCTTTTCCAAAAGGAAGAAAACTTGTCAGATGTAAATGGGTCTACAGAACTAAGTATGCATCAGATGGAAGTGTTGCAAGAATTAAGGCAAGGTTAGTTGCCAAAGGTTTTTCCCAAGTTGAAGGGATTGACTACAATGAAACCTTTGCTCCTGTCGCCAAAATGAATTCCATCCACCTTGTTCTTTCCCTTGCATCCTTACATAACTGGGAAGTCCATCAAATGGATGTCATGTCTGCCTTTTTACATGGTGATTTACAGGAGGAAATTTACATGGAACAACCTCCTGGATATGTTCAGGATAACTCTAGCCTTGTCTGTCTCCTTAAGAAATCGTTAGGAAGTTAAAATGGAAGAAAACTCAGAAGCATTACCTGACATTAATAGGGAAGCTATACCTGATGCTAAACAAGGCACAAAAAAAACTCGGGGCTAAACTTGGTGCTAAACCCGACACATAAGTCAGTGCAAATTCAAAATGTTGTGTACCGCTAGATTTAGTGCCCATTGTTGAGGCCAAAATTGGAAAAAAAAATACTACACTAAAAAGTGACACACTATCCGACGTTATTTCCTTGTTTTGTTGTAGTGTTGCTCCCTTGACCCTAACTACATTTTTTGGAGGTAAGGTTGCTTCTTTAGTGTATTCCTTGACTTTGTCAAATACCCCAAGGGTGAGTCCAAAGACCATGCAAGCTAAGGGTGGAGAAGAGTCTTCCTCAATAGGAATATCCAAATGTGTCAAGATCTTCTCGACCCTAGTGCCAATAGATCATGGAGATTCCTTTAGTTTGAAATGTCTTTATGAGTGTGAGTGAATAAAGACCTTGAATTTGTCGTGGATTTGTTTTTCTTTTGATGCTCTATCAACCAATTTTCCTACCATACATCTAGCCAATGCTAACACTTCATAGATGCAATCCTTACAACTTCCTCAGTTTCTTCCATTTCCATCTCACATCTCTTGAGCCCTTTTTTAACCTAGAGAAAGTCATATGGTACATAACAACTATGAATGCAATGGCAGTGTGCCATTATATTTTAGGGTTGATCCATGACTTAGGGAGATATGTAGGATCCTTGGATTATCAATTAAGTTTGTCCTTTGACCTAAATAACAACAACACTTAGCTCCCAATTAAAAGTGTAGGCTCACTTCCAACAAGTAAAGTGAAAACCCACATGCATACAAATGAATCATATTTCAATCCCTTATGATATCAAAATATGGTACAATGATTGGTATTGAGTGTGTGAAATATATTTCCCTTATCTTTTTGGCTAGCATGCACTTACACTTGTAAGTAGTGTGATTCCTCAAACTTCAAATGGAGATGTTCATGGGATTGAATTGTAGATATGTCCCCATATCCTTTGTTTAAGGTTTCTTCATTACTACAAGTACGATCATTGGCTTGAATATCTACCATTTTCTTTTGTGATCATTACACTTGATAGAACTCTATGCTTGCAAAATATTTGGCTATGTCTAGGGGTCTTTGGACAACTCTAGTTAGTCTTGTGTTCCTTGGGATAATTCGAGGTGAGAATGCTCTAATAACGATGGAATAGTCACCCACTATTTTCGTGAACATGATGCTTTTGTCTTTCAACATAAAAAGACCTTTATATACTGCATTCATTGTTTTCTTGTTGGTGGTTATTCCTAGAATCCAAACACACATTTCTTTCTTTTGTCCCTAAGATTATGAATGATCCACTCACCTACTACTCCTAATTTAATTTAAATAATTAAAAATATAGTATAGTTTTGATTTGAAAATAAATAAATAATAATATATTTAAAAAACCCAAAAATAGTACTTTTATACTTTTATAAATATTGCCAATTAAGATTTGATTCATGAGATATATTTTGGAGAGTGGGAAATTTAAATATTTCTAGACTAAATACAAAAGAAAAGAAGTTATTGTGTTTCTATAAACATTTTAAAAAGGAATATAGAAGTGAAATGAATCATTTTAAAAAGAAGCATACAAATCAAGAAGATAAAGATTGATTAGGGTTTACTTTTTTTTATGAGTGAATTGTAAATTTTATGTACAATTATAAGAAGAATGTATTTCATTTTATTATTATTATTTTTTAAAACGAGATATAAGTTTGAATAATTTATACTTAATGTCTAAATATGATTGAAAGTGTTCATTGTCTAAGCTTTATTTTTCTAACTAAAGCATCTTGGTTCTTAATTCTTCTTATATAGTTAAGTTTGAATAAGTGATACTTAATGTCTAAATATGATTGAAACAAAACCTAAACTGTATATAAGTCCCAATAGCTTTCGGAGTCCCAATGAACTATTTGCTTACTGGCTTTGCTCAACAACTCTACATTTAAACCAACAAAACCCGCCCCATCCATTGGGATCCGGCCAAGGTTAATCGGTCTACTTCACTCTCTGCACCATGACAACTTAAAACACATTATAAAGTTTTATTTAACACCTCTGTATAATAAATGTGAATCTATTTTAAACCAACAGAACCGCCCCTTGCCTTGGGATCTGACCAAGGTTAACAGATCTACTTCATTGTCTAAGCTTTATTTTTCTAACTAAAGCACCTTGGTTCTTAATTCTTCTTATAGAGTTAAGAAACAATGTTCTTGAAGACCAAGATAGTCCTTAGTAGGTTTTTGTTATCTGATGAAAAAACATTACTCATACCAAATTTATTTTACTTTAGCTATGACTCATACATTTACAACTCCTTTCAACATGCTTATTTTACTTTAGCTCTGACACATACATTTACAACTCCTTGTGTTGTTATCACATATTACATTATCTATAAAAAAATTTAAAATGAAAATATTTATGAAATTTTATAGAGAATAAACATTTAAAAAATAAATATATTGTTTTTTTTAATGCCTTTATGGGAACATATAGTAACGGATTCATTGTAACATTTTGAGTGTAAAGTGGAACAATTTTTTCTAATACTAATGTTTTGACATTTTGGAGTTTTTGTATGAAAATGAATTTTGAAATCAATTTTTTATTTGTTATGTGATCTACTCCATTATGTTTGATTCCATCTAGGTGCTCTAGACAAGGCATGTGATATGTGCCAACTTCAATATTTAGGAAATGGTTCTAAAAAGTATAAAGGAAAAAGTCAAATTGGCAGAATAGCTAGACTACTCCATTGAAAACATTGCATAAATTCTTTTATTTAATTCACTCTCATCCCATCCCATAGATATGCCATCACAAGGTGTAAGCATGTTACAAGTTGTAGGCACCTTGTTTACCATTAATAATAGAGTTGAGGGCATTCGTGCAAAAAGTAAGAAGAGTTCAACTAATCCTAAATGGGCAAGGTAATCTAAAACCTTCTCTTTTAAATTAAATTAGTTTAAATATCCAAGATTGAATTAGTTTAGACACTCAAAACAAACAGATAATAATGGAAAACTTTTTTTTTTCAATAGAAAAAATATAACTGGTTATTTTAAAAAAGAAAACAACATAACTTGCTATTTTAAATAAGAATAAAAATTAAATTAATTATCACAAAAAACAAAACTCCTTTAGACTCAAAATATAACAACTAAACCCAAAATGAAACAACTAAATAAAAGCTTGAAAAATTCTAAATGCAATTCAATACATCATGCATAACATCTGCATATAGACCCCACAAAAAAAAAAAGTCTAATCCAAAAAGGCAAAAAATATTTTACATGCAAGAGTAATAAATGTTGCAGCAGCAATAATGCATAACATCTGCATATAGACCGGACAAAAAAAAAAGTCTAATCCAGAAAGGCAAAAAATATTTTACATGCAGCAGAGTAATAAATGTTGCAGCAGCAATATTGTGGGTCGTTGAATCTCAGCCTATTTGAGATGGAACAACCCACAGTGCTACCGCCACAGCATTTATTACTTTATTGCATAATAAATATTGTTAACCATCCCAAAAATACTATCTAGTTCCCAGAAAAGCCATCTAATCCCCAGCAAGGTTGGAATTCCAAATGGCGGATTTTTTGACCATCTCGATAAAATCTGAGCCTGATGGTTTAAATTGACCCATGACGAGTATTCCGCCAAGTTCCTGAAAAAAGGGACAAAGATTTCCGAGCAAACGGCCAACCGGAGGAAAGAGATGACAATCTAATAAAGTTGCATTTCCCTTCGTCGCTCTTATCAAAATCGATAAATTCTTCATATAAATGAACACCATCAGATGCCTCGACTAAATCTATAAACAACACAAAATCCCAATTTAAAAAAAATAAATCACCTGATTCCGGTTACAATCAGAGCATTCTAAATTACGATTTCAGCAATAATTTATCTGCCGGATTCCGGATTCCAATTGGATTGACCGGTGGATGGTCGGCAACTACGAGAACGCGTGTTCATACATCACCAGAAACGAGGAGTCATCTCTTTTAACTGGCAGATGGGCTTGGACCGGTAGATGGATCGGTAGATTGACTACGAAAACTGGTAGATGGACCACGAAAACTGGTGGATTGTCTTGGACCAGTGGATGGACTACGAAAACGCGTGTTCCATTGCAATTCTCCACAATTTCTTCACAACGAGAGTGCCAACCGGTGGATGGTTCGGTAGATGGACTACGAAAACGCGTGTTCCATTGCAATCCTCCACAATTTCTCGAGGGCTCGCATCAGCGTGTTTTCCATTGCAATTTCTCCACAACGAGAGTGCTAACTCATCTCCTCCTCTGCAGTTTCAGTCCAAGTTTGAGTCTGTGTCTATTGATCTCTCTGCACAGCATTGGATCACCACAATTTCTCCACGGCTTAAGAAACTGCTAACTCACCCATCTCATTCCCTGCAGTGCAGTCTGAGGATTAACTCAACGCCAATCTTTTACATCTCCCCTGTTCTGTGTCTATTTTCCAGTTGGCAATGGCTGTATCCTCCTCCAGCGCTGCCTCTAACTCCTCTGATTCTAACAGCAACAGCTCGTTTGATGTGTTTATAAACCACCATGGTCTCGATGTCAAGAAAACCTTCGCGAGCCATCTATACCAACGCCTTCGTTCTTACGGATTGAAGGTCTTTCTGGATCAGCAGGAATCGCAACGAGGAGACTATTTCACCTCTCAAATTAAAGGGGCTATTCAAGCAGCCTCTGTCCACGTGGCTATTTTTTCTGAGAGATACGCTAAGTCAACCTGGTGTCTAGACGAGCTCCTATGGATGTTGGAATCAAAGGGTTTCATAATTCCAGTGTTTTACCACGTGAAACCAAATGAGCTTAGGTGGACACGGGGCAAAGATGGACTGTATGCTCAAGCCTTGCTTGAACTTGAAGAGAAAACTACGGATGATTCTCAAAAGAAGCCGCGACACGATCCAGCGACTGTTGAGCAGTGGAGAGAAGCTCTTCACAACGTTTCTCTAATAAGCGGCTTCGAGCTGAAGGAGTGTAACGAGTAAGTACAACTTCCCTCTGGGTATTTGTATTAAGTTATGTTGAATATATATAAACTTCGACTGTTTCTCACAAGTTATATATTGTATTTCTATTTGAATAACCAGTGACGAGGGGATCCTGATAAATAAAGTGATTGAAAGCGTCTTG